>WNGS01007908.1:0-11059 GCA_020271785.1 Procambarus virginalis
CTGACGATAATTAACAATATAACATTTCCCACTTGATTAGACTGGGCACCCTTGGCAATAAACGGACTAGACCTACGTTTGGGTCCTCTGGCTTAGCCTGTTAGGTTCGGAGAGAGACTTTCAATTAACGTTTTTCATGACTTGTGAACGTTAGGAGAAATTCCTTTCCACCTAACCTACCAGAGGACACTTGACTTACCGTTGGGGTTGCGTGGTGACCACCAGCCAGGTCGGACGCTCCTGAGGTCTCTCCGACTGGCTAGTGTTTACGTTGGGTGATTGCTGGTTTGCCCTGCTGGTGGTGGGTTTGCAACTGACAGGGTGACGTTTGCTTAGCCATGGGGACTTCTCGCCCCCCAGTGAAGAGGACATTGTCGGCTGGTCTGGCATTTACGGTGCCGGTGGACCATCCATTGGTTGGTGTCGCCCTGGTGGACGTGCTTCGTGTGCAGCTGTCGGACTGTGGGGCATCCAGCTGCTTCAGGGCAAACGTGCTGTGGTACAGTTCCGCCTCCAGGCTGCCTTTCAGGCGTTTCTCGAGCGGTGTGAGGGGCGTGTTACCTCTCCCTGATACTGCTGGCTCCGTTAAGGTAGTGAATCTTAGTGTCACCTTGACGTCTGTGGCGGTGCATGGTGCTCCTTTCGAATTTCAGGACGACTTTTTGACCTGTTTCGAACGGTTTGGGACAGTGTTAAGTGTTCGTTGGAACAGGGTCGTTGCCGGGCACTGTGTTGGTATGCTTGACGGCTCCGCACCCTGACAATGTCGCTGAATTGTAGTGTACCGTCGTCGATGTCCGTGTTGGGGTACACGCTCCACTGCCAGTATCGGGGTCAACTGCGCACCTGTTATCGGTGTGGTCACGAGGGTCATCTGGCTGCAGCGTGCAACGTGGGAGCGACTGGCCGGGTGCATGTTTTTCGTGCGGAGGATTTCCCGCCCTTGTTACGTTCGGACGGTCTGAGGATGGAGTGGGTGCTGTGCCTGCGACTCCTGATTGCCTGTCTGCTGCTCCGCCTGTTGAGGTGAATTCTATGGCCTGCGCGACACGTCTGGTGCCTGCTGTGGCCCCTGGGGCTGTTGAGCCGGTGTGTGTGGGTGCTGGGCCGTCGCCTGAGCTGCGAGTTGTGCAGGATGTCCCGGTGGAGGTCCATGTCCCGCCTGTGGATGTGATACCGGCTCCCGGGAATGCGGGTTCTGCTGTTTTAGAGGGGTGCTTCGGCAGGGAGAGGTGCCTGCCGTGCCTGTGTGTGCTGACAACTGTAGTTCTGCTATTTCCATCCCTTTGCAGAAGCGTGCGCGTCGGTGTTCTGAGGCTGTTTCCCTGGATGATGTGGACAGTGTGGGTGATGTGGCCTCTGTGGACTCTTCGGACGGTGCTGGTGTGACCTGTGTGGATGTGAAGATGGTGGCCGTGCCTGCGGCGGGGTCTGCTGGGCGTGGTGTGGTGCGACCTGTCTCGAAGCGTTCACGGCGGGCTCGGAGTGTGTCTCCCCCTCGTGGTGTGCCTTGGGAGGAGGTGGGGGAGTATGATGATCTGGCGCCCCCCTCCGAGGATGTTGGTGATGTGAGGGACTCCGAAGTTGCTACCTGTGCCTCTCCTCCTGCGTCTCCTGCTGTTGGATCTCCGCCGCAGTGGGGGGTTGTCCCTGATGATCGGGACCTCGTCGTGATGTTGCGGAAAGATGTGCGCCGGGGGGCCTCGGGTCTTGTGCCCGGTGGTGGGGTCGGTGCCGCGCCTGCATCCCCTGCTGTATCCCCTCATTCCTTGCTCCGGTCTGGGGATTGCCCGGTTCCGTCTGCTGGGGTCGTGCCCTGTGAGGGTCCGGAGTTGGGCCCTTATCGAGATGCCCGGGTGCTTCCGATCCCGTGGTGCTCGTCCACTATCTGGGTGTCGCGGGTGAAGGAGTTTGTGTATCGGGTGCCGGATAGGATGTCTCAGCCGAGGGCGCCGCCTGGTGGCCGGCTGCCCGCTGACGAGCGGGTGATTTGGGAAGCGTACTGCTTGCGCTTTCCGATATACAAGTTTCCGGAGAAGTATTAGTTCCCGTCTTGCACACACTGCTAAGCCGTGCGTGGGTCAGCTGCCACCGTGACCACGACGCCCAGCCCCCCGGTGCGGGGTGTCTCCCTCTAACGTTCGACTCTGTTTTCGCCGCCTCTCCTCTCTCTACGGCCCATCACATCTACCGCTTTTGACTTTCTTCTCATCCTAACCGTCAACGCATCTCCTTAAGTCTGTCCTGGTGCAGTCATCGGGAGGGTTAACCCTTCATGCAAACTGCACCTATTCTCAAGAAGAAGAAGAACTTACCGTTTTGGAAAAAAAATCCAAAATTTATTTTAAATTTTTTTCATTTTCATATTGCGTTTATTTTCAGCCATACGGACCAACGGCCAAATTAAGACGTAATTTGTAAGAGAACAGGTTGACAGTACATCGAACTAGTTCACGTTGAAGCGGCTACAACAGCAGCCGCAGCTTCCAATGGCCATAACCATATCACTATTACTGTGTTGCCTACAACAGTAGGCAACACAGTCCTACGCACTTAATTGCCTGCAAGAGCTGTCCCATGCTTACTATGAAAAGTATATTGTGTAACTAGCATACATGGTCTCATTGCTAATGCAAGCTTTCCAGTTATTCATTAATGGAGTTGCATTACTCGTACAATATCTTTAAGTCATTGTTACTCTATTTAAATACCCCTGTGCATCTGGCTTGGTAAATATTGTTTACCGATATACAGACAATGGGCTTGATCATATTGCGTCACACTATTTCTTATTAACTTTACCCCTTGCCCGCGGAGAACAAATACCCAAACGCTTGTATTTATGGAGCAGAAGGTTTTGCCTAACCAGCGCATGTGCTAAGCACCCAACAAATGTCCAAACTTTTGTTGTGATGCTCAGCTTCTCTGCTTAGTTACCACACATGGTTTTACCCCATTCAACTGAAGTGATTCTACGTTTTAACCAGTGTTCATTTCTTTGACGTCCTTTGCCGTCTTAACTCAATTGATCCACCACTCGCCAGCTATCTCGACGGAGCTTCTCCTTTGGATCCTTGCGAGACACCTTGCCCTCCATTATGGTTTCGCCTGCTTCATTAGCCTGTCAATATCTGCCCTAATCTCCAGGCAGTGCACACAGGGCCATTGTGTGTGCCATTATTCTAAGAATAATTACTAGCCAGACAATGACACACGACTACATTTGACTAGAGCGTATTTACATAATCCTGAGCTTTTATTTATATTACTAATTTTGTACTGTACCTGGATGGCGTTCTGGATGTTCTTTTGCTCCCCTGGACCAAGGAGCGCTTGGTCCAGAAGGCTGTTGCTTGGAGCGTTCTGCAGGCCCACATATCCACCACAGTCTGGTTGGTCCTGCACTTCTTGAAGAAAACAATCGTTTTCCTCTGGAAGATATCCACGTTTGTTATGTCAATAATTCTTATGCTCGCTGGGAGTATGTTGAACAACCGTGAACCTCTGACGTTTATATAATATTCTCTGATTGTGCCTATTGGAATACTCTTCAACGATTCTATTCTGAATTTCCTTTCATATCCTTCACTCCAGTATATTGTTATTTTACTGTGTAGATTTGGGACCTGGCCTTCCAATATTTTCCGTATGTATATTATTTGATACCTTACTCGTCACCTTACTAGGGAGAACATTTAGAGCTCTTTGAGACGATCCCAATAATTTAGGTGCTTTATCATGTCTATGTATGCCGTATATGCTTTCTGTATTACCTCTATTTCAACAATCTCTCCTGCTCTGAAGGAGGAAGCGAGTATCGAACAGTACTAAAGACGGGACAGCAGAAGTGATGTGAATAGTACAACCATTGTGATGGATCCCTGGCTTGGACGTTTCTCATAATCCATCCTATCATTTTTGTGGCTGATGCTAAATTTTCTGGGTTATGCTCCCTTAACGTTAGGTCGTCAGTCATTATTATTCCCAGATCATTTACATTATGCTTTCCTACTATGGGGCCAATTTATTTGTGTTTTATATCTTGTATTTTGTTTAATGTCCTCATTTTTACCGTACCAGAGTACCTGGAATTTATCATTAATAACCATGTTATTTTCTACCGCCCAGTCGAAAACTTAATATCTGTTTGTAGTTTATCAATGTCTTCAACAAAATTAATTTTCATGCTGATTTTTGTAATCTGTAGATGATGATACGAAGCTGTGACTAGTCTATATCTGATAAGAGAATAAGTAAAAAAGGGAATAAGAGAATAAGTAAAAAAGCTTCAAGGACTATTCTCTGAGGTAGAGCTTTTAACTGAGCTTGAACTCTAATTTATTTCCTTGACTGTTGCTCTGTGTTCTGTTCCCCAGAAATTTTAATATCCACAGTCAAATATATATCAAATTTTTTTGTGAATCAGCATATACCACATCAGCATTCTGTCTTTCTTCTAATGCCTCGGTGATTTTGTCGTAGTGGTCAAGTAGCTTCGAGAGGCATGATCTTCACACTTTAAATCCATGTTGACCTGGGTTGTGGAGGTCATTGGTCTCCATGAAACTGGAAACCTGCCTTCTGATCCCTCTATCAAATACTTTTATTATGTGTGACGTTAGTGCGACTGGTCTATAATTCTAAGTCATTGCTTAGCTCCCTCCCGTGTAAAGAGGAACAAAAACTTTGAAATTTATTAATATAAGCGAATCTGGTATCTCCCTTATGTCCAAGCTCTTTCTCCACACTATGCTACCGGCACTTTGCATTTCTTTATAAATACTGAGTGCATGGGCACATTTGTTGTATATCTGGGGCTTGAAATCATATACTAAATTAATTGATTATTGTATTTAAATAAATCGAAGGACCACCCACTTTTGAGAAAAGAGGGAAAACGAATAATAGTGATCATTAGAATGACACTAGAGAACCAGTGTCTATGGAAGCTCATTCAATGAATAATTACTTGAAAATAACAAATAAACTGTATTATTAATTAAAGCCAAAGCCTCAAATATCAACATTGGGGGAGTTATTTCTAGAAGTTCATATATAACTAGGAACCAGTGTGGTTCGTCACTAGTTCATTGTTGAGTTAATAACATAGTAAATCTAAACTGCAATAGATTCAAATCTATTATATATAATTATAGCCAAATCTGGCTATAATTATTCAATGTAATGATTCTATATGAATTATATAGCAATCATCAAATTATGAATTTATACGAAAAATATGTCTTAGCTTTAAGACGATTTCTGTAACATCATTTCGTCATTCGTCCTCATGATCACAGGATCTCCACAAAGAAAGAACTCGAGGTGAATAACACGACTGACGAGAAACAAACTTGCTGGCTCCTCGTATACACGCTGCAATCAAGAGAATTTAAGTAGCAATTGATTAGGCTACGAATTATTTCAAGTATTCATGAAACTGAGACAACTAAATAATTTTACTATCGTTGTGTGGTTGTTGATTATATATCCTAACGACAGACTACTCATAAATATACAACCTAAGATGATGCATCAATTGAGGAAATATGCTTAACATGAGCGTATCAAATACTGAGGTCTGCCAGTCCCAAGCGTCCACAGTGTGTACATGTAATTACGGGTCGTGGCTTTAATTGTTGACACGTTATTAACTGGCAAAGCACTGCAGAACACGTGGGGAGGTAATTGGTGACTATTGGGGGAGTTTCAACGTAATTCTTGTTGGTAAACTCTTCAGTCACACCACCACGCGTCTCGTGTCTCTGATCGTCAGAGTTGGCTCGTGAGTAATGGCGTCTCCTCCCTCAACCCGCTCTCGCATTCACCACAGAAATTATTAATCACGAATTATTCTTGTCCGCGCAATTATGGATGAAATGCATTAATAGGAACTAAGTTGCAATTATAGGGGTTTAATAATTATCATATTCTCGATAAATGATCTCTAACGAGAAATGGAAATATTTATACTCTCCATAGCATTCGATCGTAACAGATAAAACTGTTACTAAATAATTTCAATTAATAACTCTCGGTTTTAGATGATCGGGAGTCATATTATCAGCAATAGGCTCAGATTAAATTATATTAATACTACCGTTAGTGGTATTAATAACTACTGTAATTAGTGTAATGAGAATAATTTATTATAATACAATAGTAGTTGATTAGTGTTGGAAATTTCCAACAACATTGCCAATTTCTCAAAAATCGGCAGCATTTGTGTTCATATCAGTTATATTATCAGGAGTTTGGATATCACGCATAACGAAATATTCCGGATCTTCCACTTTCATGCTATATATTAGGATGCTAAACATGCCCTCCTGTTTTTTTTTTAGGATTTCAGTAATTTCTTTGTCATCCTCTGTATGAACCTTCACTTGTAAGAATAGGTCCAATAGTGTTTTTTTTCACATATGTGAAGGAATATTTTGATTTTCTTCTCTTGAATGTCATTTTTATGTTCTAAAGGCATTTCTTCAATCTGATATGATTGCTTCAGTCTTTGCTAGATTTCTTCAAACTACGTTTAAATTATTTTTTTGTTGGGAAGGTCTCGTCTGCTTGGCAGTTCTGGTATATTTTTTTTCTTTCCTAGTGCCGTCTGCATGTTTTTTCAACGTTTTCATTTTACGTTGGTCCTCTTTCTGACTTTCAACAAAGGAACTAGTTTTAGACAGACTTCATATTTTTGTTCTATGCCTTGTCGGATTATTATTACTTACAAGCATTCAATGAATATATTTTTTAATTCCCTGTATATATTTTTCATAGTCTGTCCATATATTAAAATTTAATATATTGAATAACCCCTCTTACTTGATCATTGTTTCAAGCCTATTACAGGTATTGCTGTTAGTTTGCACTTCAATGAGCTTGTGATCTAAGTATGTGGTATGCGATTGTAATGTCCCTGATTGTCTTTAAGTTCAGATCTAGAATATTTTCGTTCCTGGTTGACTCTTATCTGCTGGTTGAGTGAAAATTTATCACACTCTTACTAGTTCTCTAATCTGAGTTGGTTATGTCCAGAAAGATTTCCTGGTATAATATTCTTGTTTGCTATTCTCCATCTTAGAGTTGCCAGGTTAAAGTCACCTAGGAAGATATCAGGTATTGGGTTTGCCAGATTATCAAGACTATTCTCTTGTTTATCTGATTTGTGAATTCCTCAGTCGTTGCATCTAGCCGTTTTTATATTACAATAATATCCAAGTTTACTTTTTTACTCCCAGCAGAGTTAACTACCACCTATTTACCATAAGTGGTAGTCACCAATGGTAAATAGGTGGTAAATTAATAGGTAACCTCCAAGTGATCTATTTACCCTATCACATCTATATAGATAATATTCTGGTATCAAGATCTCGCTGTCAGTTCTTCTGCATGGGTTTCTGTGAAAAGTTCAAATACTGTATTTGACTCGCGAGGAGGCAACTTCTGAACGGAACTTTGATTTTGCTTTGGTTTTCAGACCTTGTATGTTGGCAAAGGTGAACGAGGTTACTCTATTTGGGATAATTCGTAGATTTTTCAGGCAGGTCCATTGTGTGGGCATGTCGGTTTTGTTCTGACCAGCACTGATTGTTGCAGGATTGTTACCTATCGTAGCTGTCTTTGTTGTGGGGTGTAACTGCATGTGTGATTCTGGTATGCAAGTGGGTCTTTCAGCCAGTTCCATACATACAGTTCAACCTTTTGAAAACTCTTTCGCCTGAATATATAAAAAAAAGTTGGCTTTCCTCCAAAGTCATTTTCTTGCTTGTCACTCATTATTTAGCGTTCTGTGCCTTCCACGTGAAAGTAAGAGCAGCTGAGGGCGAAGCATTTTATTTCCTTGAGTGAAGTTTCTCACTTGTCAGGATGGAGAAATCTACATGTTAATACAAAGCGACATTTTCTTTTCCTTAGTATATTTTGACCCTTTTGGGGATGGTTATAACTGCATTCTAACCCTTTCCTATTTCCAGAATACGTCTGCAAATGTCCTTTACATATTTGAACTCGTATAGAAACTTTAGATTTATGCCCTAGTTAATTTGCTCGAAACATACTTAAAAGGGCCTTTCTATTGCAGGTGTGTGTGAGAGCGCTTACAGATGTGTGAGAAAGCTCAGGTTACAATACAGGAACACATTGCAGGTATGATATGTATATAAGTGATGTAAGATTTAAATAATTGAGTCCAACAATTGTTTTTTATTAACATCAAATCAGACGTTTCGTATCATAGTGTATTAAACATCAACAAAAGAACTTGAAGGAGAGATTCTACTAGTCTTATATTAATGAAGATGCTGTTGATAATGTTCAAAGACTGACAACGACAGTAATATTTATTGAAAATATTTATGAACATTATTAAGTTAACTAAATATATTTTCACAAGCATAGTGAAGGTCAAGCGGACATAATATTCAGTTATTAAATATTCCTTAAAGTGAATAGTAGTGGTATACGACACGTTTTTAAAGCCGTGTGTATATTCAGGCGATGAGTCACAATAACGTGGCTGAAGTAGAAGAGTCCAGCAACACACTTCGCAAAACTTCTCAACAGACGGCCAGTACTGCCGTCTCGTAACTACGCTTGACCTAACCCGGGTACGTCGGTCCAACCAATAACACTTCAAAGGCAAAGCATTGTCTCTACCGACGGCCGCCACTTGTCCTTGCTGAAACAAGTCGGGAGTTCTAGACTGCCCTGGTTGAACTTATTTCTAGAGCACAAGACTCTGTGCTCTATCACTCATGTGGACACAAGTCATTATCAAGACAATAAGTGCCTAAGGATAACCTATGATGGCAGCCTTTGCCCGGGGAACCGATAATATGATTGGGTGAACGCATTAGATAGCGTTGATATCATCACCTCCCTCACCAGAGGGCATTGTCATCAATCCACCTCCTAAATGAATTATGATCAGGAGCATTCCTACAGATGGCGTCGATATTGCCGCATCTCTTAACAGATGGTGTTGATATCGTCACAGAAGGCTATTCTGAGCAATGTGTGAAGCAAAGCACTAAAAGTTCCAGCACCTCTCCTCCACCCCACACGCAACACCCCACACATACAAATCGCCCCACCCACAACCTCACGCTCAGACTATACTCCCAAGCCCTCAACCCAGCGCCTCACTACAGTCAACACCCGCTATCACATCTACCTGCCAACACCAACAACTAACGCCACACCCAATGTACAGTCCGAAGGCGGAAGAGATGATGGCCCTTGCCAAAGCCTGTGAGAAGTCGGCAATCCAAATGTCCAGTGAATACATCTCTACATTCGCGACACTCCTTCCCCAATTCTAATGGGCAACTACCTGCCCCCATTAAAGAACCCCTGAGCTCCTAGGCACCACAATTAGAGCACCAGAGGTCCGTCTACTCCCATGTTATGCCATTATCATGGGGGGGGGAGACATGATCTACCCACCCAGCCCCTCAAAGAGTAGACACAATTGTGGTCCCCCCCCCTGTGGTAAATCTACTGGTGAATAATTTCTATCTTTAAATAATTTTATATGGACTGTATTGTAATTTTGTTTATAACTTGGTTTTTTACTTGGTTTAAACATAAGTTTCACTCTGAAGTTATAATTTAATGTCACCAGTAAATTTTCTTTCACACACGTTAGGGGTTATAATTATTAAACTTGGTTATAACGTAATTAAACGACTACCGTTATATTCACTTGATACACAAACCGATTGATTATGGTTGTGACGGTCTATGGGAATTTGCCTAGGGGTATAATTCCGGCTTTGGGTGCACGAGGTCCCGAGTTCATCTCCCGGACAGACTCCAATGTTAATGTGACGTGCTCGGTGATAGCGCAGCTACTATCCTGGCAGGTGTTGTGTGCCAAATGCGCAGTAATAAAAATGCGAAAATAAAATAAAACTGCTAATCCTTTACAGTGTGCAAGTTGTAGCATTAGCCACAACTTGCACAGTGTGTGCAGTCAATTGTGTCAGTCAGTCACAGTGTGACTGACAGTTGTACAGTCAGTCACACTGTGTCCACAATTGTGCAGACGATGAGTCACATAACGTAGTTGAAGGATATTCACCAGACCACACTAGCAGTGAAGGACGAAGACTTTTTGGTCTGTCCTGGACCATTCTCGAGTTGATTTTGAGAATGATCAACTTGATTCTTCCAATCGACTTGAGAATGGTCCAGGACGGACCGAAACGTCGCCGCCCCTCTCAATGTGGCTAATAAAGATGAAAATAAATACTTTAAATATTTTATGCTATTTAACCTTGACAACTAATTTTTCTATACAATTTAAATATAATAAACAATTAATGACAAAAAAACTGAAATACTTGGCTTAATGCAGAAAAAAAATATTTAAGTTACGTTACATTTATAATATTGGTGAATGATAAACTTTATACAAAATGCACTAAAGTTTCTTCCGTCACCCGCCACGTGAACGTCGAGGTGAGGCAAGATACGTGAGCTATATGAGCACCAGAAGGTGCTCAGTGCTCATATAGCACTGGCCAGTGGCCTGGTCTGCCCACCAGGCCTTTGTTGTTGTTTTTAGATTTAGCTACTCAGAACGAAATGTCCATATAGCACGGGATATGATGAACCCATAATTGAGTTCTGTTGTATGCGATAACCTTATTACTCTGATATTTGGATCAAAGTATTAAACGGAGGTGGGGGTTCCTCCTTTTTTCCCGTCTCTTTCGCATCTGTTTTAGTGCAGTAGTTTTTAGTCTTGTTTTAATAACATTATCTTGGTGACGGATGTAGATGCAGAATGCTCAATAGTGAGTCCCATTCGTCAACGGCTTTCTAATTGTAGTCGCTGTGAAATGAGCATCTAATGCAGCTGCTGTCGTTGGATTAGGTTGAGTTGAGGCGGAGGGCTTCAGTAGCTTCACATTCCAGTAAGTAGTGCAATAGTGGCGCCTCTGCTTCTGTTCCACAGATATGACACACTTTAAACATTGGGTTTTTACCTCCCAGTAGCACTTGTAACAAGTCCGAGTCTGTGTATGGTAACTGCAATGTCTCTGAATATCTT
>WNGS01007909.1:20211-30243 GCA_020271785.1 Procambarus virginalis
TTTCAAACTGCGAATAAGTGCAGAGAGCCAGAATTTGGCTCCAAATATGGCTCAAGCGTCGAATTGGGATGTTTGGGATATTTTGAAAACTGAAGGGAGGGTTTGGGAAAAATGTGATCCATCGCTGTTTTCAGTAATTGGCAAATTTTCGGTATAAAAAGTCGTAATTTCAAACTGCGAATACGTGCAGAGAGCCAGAATTTGGCTCCAAAATATGGTTCAAGGGTCGAATTTGGGATGTTTCAGATATTTGAAAACTTCATGAGGGTTTGGGGCAAAATTTGACCTATCGCTGCTCTAAGTAATTGGCAGATTTTCGGTATAAAATTTGTAATTTCAAACAGCGAATACGTTCAGAGAGCCAGATTTGGCTCCGAAATATGGTCAAGGGTTGAATTGGGATGTTTGTGATATATTTAAAACTGCAAGAGGGTTTGGCAAAATGTGACCCATCGCTGCTCTCAGTAATTGGAATATTTTCGGTATAAAAAGTCGTAATTTCAAACTGCGTATAAGTGCAGAAAGCCAGAATTTGGCTCCAAAATATGGCTCAATCTTCGTCGAACTTGGAGATGTTTGGGATATTTTGAAAACTACAGTGGGGTTTGGGCAAAAATATGACCCATCGCCGCTTGCAGTAATTGGCATATTGTCAGTACAAAATTCGTTATTTCTAACTGCAAATACGTGCAGAGAGCCAGAATTTGACTCCAAAATATGGCCTAAGGGTCGAATTTGGGATGTTTCGGATATTTTGAAAACTGCAGGGTGGGTTTGGGCAAAATGTAACCCATCGCCGCAATCAGTAATTGGCATATTTTCGGTATAAAAATTCGTAATTTCAAACTGCGAATACGTGCAGAGAACCAGAGATTGGCTCCAAAATATGGCTCAAGGGTCGAATTTGGGATGTTTCGGATATTTTGAAAACTACAGGGTGGATTTGTGCAAAATGTGACCCATCGCCGCTATCAGTAATTGGCATATTTTCGGCATAAAAATTCGTAATTTCAAACTGCGAATACGTGCAGAGAACCAGAATTTGGCTCGAAAATATGGCTCAAGCGTCGAATTTGGGATGTTTGGGATATTTTGAAAACTGCAGGGAGGGTTTGGGAAAATTGTGATCCATCGCTGTTTTCAGTAATTGGCATATTTTCGGTATAAAAAGTCGTAATTTCAAACTGCGAATACGTGCAGAGAGCCAGAATTTGGCTCCAAAATATGGCTCAAGGGTCGAATTTGGGATGTTTCGGATATTTTGAAAAGTTCATGAGGGTTTATGCAAAATGTGACCTATCGCCGCTCAAAGTAATTGGCACATTTTCGGTATAAAATTTGTAATTTCAAACAGCGAATACGGTCAGAGATCCAGAATTTGGCTCCGAAATATGGTTCAACGGTCGACTTTGGGATGTTTGTGATATATTTTAAAACTGCAGGGGGGTTTGGCAAAATGTGACCCATCGCCGCTCTCAGTAATTGGCATATTTTCGGTATAAAAAGTCGTAATTTCAAACTGCGAATACGTGCAGAGAGCCAGAATTTGGCTCCAAAATATGGCTCAAGCGTCGAATTTGGGATGTTTGGGATATTTTGAATACTGCAGGGAGGGTTTGTGCAAAATGCGATCCCTCGCTGCTTTAAGTAATTGGCATATTTTCGGTATAAAAGTAGTAATTTCAAACTTAGAATACATGCAAAGAGCCAGAACTTACCTCCACGACGTTTCAGAAGCATTAGAGCTGTTTTAGCTCTAATGATACAAGTTGCCGTTGCCTCCTCCGCATCAGCTCTAATGTGGCTGAAACGTCGAAATATGCAATAAAAACAGGGTTTCTCTCCTAATCAATATCTTAGTCGCTATTGTAACGAGGTACGAATGGTTGATTGAAAATAATCTATTTAATGTGAATTTGCAATTAACTATTAATCAGATTTGTCGCATATGTAATGAATTAATAACAATAAACTGGCAATCCTTAAAAACGTGGGGAAAACGACGAGATAGTCCATTATTCGTTCAAATCACACAAATCAATGTGTTTTCATTAGAATTAACTGAAATGTTCCAGATTTTCCGTGTATGTTGCAGAAAGAAGATGTACTGCAAAAACAGCTCTAATGCGGCTGAAACGTCGAAATATGCAATAAAAACAGGGTTTCTCTACTAATCAATTTCTTAGTCGCTATTGTAACGAGGTACGAGTGGTTGATTTAAATAATGTATTTAATGTGAATTTGCAATTAATTACGCGTATACATCAGATTTGTCGCATATGTAATGAATTAATAACAATAAACTGGCAATCCTTAAAAACGTGGGAAATACGACGAGATAGTCATTTATTCGTTCAAATCACACAAATCAATGTGATTTCATTAGAATTAACTAAAATGTTCCAGATTTTCCGTGTATGTTACAGAAAGAAGAAGTACCGCAAAAACAGGTCTAATGCGGCTGAAACGTCGAAATATGCAATAAAATCAGGGATTCTCTCCTTGGATACGGATTGTCAGTTTATTGTTATTAATTCATTACATATCCGACAAATCTGATGTATAAGCGTAATTATTTGCAAATTCACACTAAATACATTATTTTCAATCAACCATTCGTACCTCGTTAAATTAGCGAGTAAGATATTGATTAGGAGAGAAACCCTGTTTTTATTGCATATTTCGACGTTTCAGCCGGATTAGAGCGGTTTTAGCTCTAATCAGACAAGTTGCCGTTGACTCCTTATTATTAATAATAATAAACTGACAATCCGTATCCAAGGAGAGAAACCCTGATTTTATTGCATATTTCGACGTTTCAGCCGCATTAGAGCTGTTTTTGCAGTACATCTTCTTTCTGTAACAGAAGGGGGGAGGGAGCCGGGAGGGAGCCGCTGATTGCAAATAATGTATTTAATGTGAATATGCAATTAATTACGCGTATATATCAGATTTGTCGCATATGTATGAATTAATGACAATAAACTGTCAATCCATAATAACGTGGGAAACACGACGAGATAGATTTGTCGCATATGTAATGATTATTAACAATAAACTGGCATCCTTAAAAACGTAGGAGAATACGACGAGATAGTCCATTATTCGTTTAAATCACACAAATCAATGTTTTTTTTCTTTAGAATTAACTTAAATGTTCCAAATTTACCGTGTATATTACAGAAAGAAGAATATGTATGTTACAGAACGCTGCAAAAACAGCTCTAATGCGGCTGAAATGTCGAAATATGCAATAAATCAGGGTTTCTCTCCTTGGATACGGATTGTCAGTGTATTGCTTATATATTCATTACATATGCGTACAATCTGATGTATACGCGTAATTACTTGCAAATTCACATTAAATACATTATTTTCATCAACCATTCGGACATCGTTACATATAGCGACTAAGATATTGAATTAGGAGAGAAACCATGTTTTTATTGCATATTTCGACGTTCAGCAGCATTAGACCTGATGCGGTGGAGGCAACGGTAACTTGTCTGATTAGAGCTAAACAGGCCCTAAATGGCGGCTGAAACGTCGAAATATGCAATAAAAACAAGGTTGTCTCTTAATCAATATTAAGAGACAAAACCTTGTTTTTATTGCATATTTCGACAGGCTGAAACGTCGAAATATGCAATAAAAACAAGGTTTGTCTCTTAATCAATATTAAGAGACAAACCTTGTTTTATTGCATATTTCGACGTTTCAGCCGCATTAGGGCTGTTTTAGCTCTAATCAGACAAGTTGCCGTTGCCTGCTCCGCATCAGCTCTAATGCGGCTGAAACGTCGAAATATGCAATAAAAACAAGGTTTCTCTCCTAATCAATATCTACTCGCTATTCTAACGAGGTACGAATAGGTTGATTGAAATAATGTATTTAATGTGAATTTGCAATTAATTACGCGTATACATCAGATTTGTCGCATATGTAATGAATTAATAACAATAAACTGGACAATCCGTATCCAAGATTTATTGCATATTTTCACGTTTCAGCCGCATTAGAGCTGTTTTTGCAAGTTACATCTTCGCTCTGTAACTACGGAAGAAAATTTGGAACATTTTAGGTTAATTCTAATGAAAACACATTGATTTGTGTGATTTGAGAGAATAATGGACTATCTTGTCGTATTTCCCACGTTTTTAAGATTGCCAGATTATTGTTATTAATTCTATACATATGCGACAAATCTTATGTATACGCGTAGGTTAATTGCAAATTCACATTATATACATTATTTTCAATCAACCATCCGTACCTCGTTACAATAACGAGTAAGATATTGATTAGGCTGGAAACCTTGTTTTTATTGCATATTTCGGAGTTTCAGCCGCATTAGAGCTGTTTTAGCTCTAATCATACCAAGTTGCCGTTGCATCCTCCGCATCAGCTTAATTGCGGCTGAAACGTCGAAATATGCAATAAAAGCAGGGTTTCTCTCCTAATCAATCTCTAGTCGCTATGGTACGAGGTACGAATGGTTGATATAAAAAAATGTATTTAATGTGAATTTGCAATTAATTACGCGTATGCATCAGATTTGTCGCTTATAGTAAAAAAAGTCACTATATTACCAATTTAAGGATTTTATCTTCAAATCATAAAGCTAGTTTTCGTATTAATTAGATCCTAAAAAAACAACATGAAATGTTGTTTCCATAACAAATGATAAAATCAATCTGTGTTCATTAGAATTAAGCCGCATTAGAGCTGTTTTACCTCTAATCAGACTCCGCCTCAGCTCTAATGCGGTTGAAACGTCTGAAATATGCAATAAAAAAAAGGGTTTCTCTCCTAATCAATATCTTACTCGCTATTGTAACGAGGTACGAATGGATTGATTAAAAAGTATTTAATGTGAATTTGCAATTAATTACGCGTATACATCAGATTTGTCCCATATGTAATGAATTAATAAACAATAAACTAACAATCCGTATCCAACGAGACAGCAGAATCGCTGATTTTATTGCATATTTCGACATTTCAGCCGCCATTACACCTGTTTTGCAGCTTTCTGTAACTTACATAATCTTCTTTATGTAATATACACGATAAATTTGGAAGATTTTAGGTTATTCTAAAGAAAACACATGATTTGTGTGATTTAAACGAATATGGACTATCTCGTCGTATTTCCCACGTTTTTAAGGATTGCAGTGTATTGTTATTAATTCATTCCCTATACGACAAAGCTCTCTTGTCGTTTTTCCCACGTTTTTAATGATTGACAATTTATTGTCATTAATTCATTACATATGCGACAAATCTGATGTATACGCGTAATTATTGCAAATTCACATTAAATACATACTTACAATCATCCATTCGTACCTCGTTACAATAGCGATTAAGATAATTAGTAGAGAGGAAACCCTGTTGTTATTGCATATTTCGACGTTTTCAGCCGCATTAGAGCTGATGCGGAGGAGGCAACGGCAACATGTATGATTAGAGCTAAAACAGCTCTAATGCCGGTGAAACGTCGAAATATGCAATAAAAAAACAGGTTTCTCTCCTAATCAAATATCTTATCGTTATTGTCACTAGGTACGCAGGTTGATTGAACTAATGTATTTACTGTGAATTGCAATTAACTTCGCGTATACATCAGATTTGCGCATATGTAATTAATTAATAAAATCTTGCAACCTTAAAAAATGGGAATACGACAAGATTAGTCCATTATTCGTTCAAATCACAGAACTCAAGTGTTTTTCATTAGAATTATAACTAAAATGTTCCCGGATTTTCCCGTGACTATGTTACACAAAGAAGAGGTACTGCAACAACAGCTATAAAGCGGCTGAACGTAGAAATATGCAATAAATCAGGGTTTCTCTCCTTGGATACGGATTGTCAGTTTATTGTTATATAATTCTGTACATATGCGACAAATCTGATCAAAACGCGTAATTAATTGCAAATTCACATTTAAAATACATTATTTCAATCAACCATTCGTACCTCGTTACAACAGCGAGTAGAATATTGATTAAGAGACAAACCTTGTTTTTATTGCATATTTCGGACGTTTCTGTCGCATTAGGGCTGTTTAGCTCTAATCAGACAAGTTGCCGTTGCGTCTCTCCGCATCAGCTCTAATTGCGGCTGAAATGTCGAAACTATGCAATAAAAAACAGGGTTTCTCTCCTAATCAACTATCTAACTCGTTATTGTATCGAGGTACGAATGAGTTAATTACGCGTATACATCGATTTGTCGCATATGTAATGAATTAATAACCATAAACTGGCAATACGTAAAATAAACGTGGGAAAATACGACGAGATAGTCAGTTATTTCGTTCAACATCACACAAATCAATGTGTTTTAATTAGAATTAACTAAAATGTTCCAGATGTTCCGTGTATGTTACAGAAAAGAAGAAGTACTGCAAAACAGCTCTAATGCGGCTGAAACGTCGAAATATGCAATAAATCAGGGTTTCTCTCCTGGATACGGATTGTCAGTTTATGTTATTAATTCATTACATATGCGACAAATCTGATGTATACGCAAGTTAATTGCAATTCCACATTAAATACATTATTTTCAATCAACGCATTTCGTACCTCGTTACAATAGCTGATAAGATATTGATGTAGGAGAGAAACCCCTGTTTTTATTGCTTATTTCGACGTTTCAAGCCGCATTAGAGCTGATGCGCAGGAGGCAACGACAACTTGTCTGATTAGAGCTAACACGCTCTAAGCGGCTGAAACGTCGAAATATGCATTAAAAACAAGGTTCTCTCCTAATCAATATCCGACTCGCTATGTAAACGAGGCTAACGATATGGTTGTTTAAAAATTATGTATTTAATGTGATTTGCAATTAATTTCGCGTATACATCAGATTTGTCGCATATGTAATGAATATAATACTAATAACTGACAATCCGTATACTGGCTGTTGGGAGTTCTTAATACATTAATATGCGACAAATCTGCTATATATGCGTAATTAATTTGCAAGATCACATTAATTACGCGATGGATACATCAGATTTGTCGCATATGGAATGAACTAATAACAATAACTGGGAATCCTTAAAAACTTGGGAATACGACGAGATGTCCATTATTCGTTCAAATCACACGATATCCAATGTGTTTTCATAAGAATTAACTAAAATGTTCCAGATTTTCCGTGTATGTTACAGAAAGAAGAAGTACTGCAAAAAACAGCTCTAATGCGGCTGAAACGTCGAAATATGCATAAAATCAGGTTTTCTCTCCTTGGATACGGATTGTCAGTTATTGTTATTAATTCATTACTTATGCGACAAATCTGATGAATACGCGTTATTGATTGCAAATTCACATTAAATACATTATTTCAATCAACCATTCATACCTCGTGTAAATTAGCGAGTAAGATTTTGATTAGGAGAGAACCCTCTTTTATTGCATATTTCGACGTTTCAGCCGCAATTAGAGCTGTTTTCGCTCTAATCAGACTAGTTGCCGTTGCCCACCTTCCGCATCAGCTCTAATGCGTGCTAAATGTCGAAATATGCAATAAAAACAGGGTTTCTCTCCTAATCAATATCTTACTCGTTATTTGTAACGAGGTACGAATGGTTGATTGAAATAATGTATTTAATGTGAATTTGCAATAATTACTCGTATACATCAGATTTGTCGCAATGTAATGAATTAATAACAATAAACTGGCAATCCTTAAAGACGTGGGAAATACGACGTGATAGTCCATTATTCCTTCAACTCACACAAATCAATGTGTTGTCATTAGAATTAAATGAAATGTTCCAGACTTTTCCGTGTATGTACAGAAAGAAGAAGTACTGCAAAAACAGCTCTACATGCGGCTGAAACGTCGAAATATGCAATAAATCAGGGTTTCTCCATCCTTGGATACGGATTGGCAGTTTATTGTGTATTAATTCATTACATATGCGACAAATCTGATGTTATACGTGTTATTGATTGCAAATTCACATTAAATACACTTATTTTCTAATCACCCATTCGTACCTCGCTTAAATTAACGAGCTAAGCTATTGATTAGGAGAGAACCCTGTTTTAATTGCATACTTCGACGTTTCTACCGCATATGAGCTGTTTTAGCTCTAATAGGGACATGTAACGTGCTCCCTCCGCATCAGCTCTAATGCGCCTGAAACGTCGAAAATATGCAATAAAAAACAAGGTTTCTCTCCTAATCAATATCTACTCGCTAATTTACAGAGGACACTAATGATGATTGGAAAATCAATGTATTTCATGTGGAATTTTGCAATCTAATTACGCGAATACATCAGATTTTGCGCATATGTCAGGGACATGAATCACAATTACTGACAATCCGTATACCAAGGAGAGGGCAAACCCTGTTTTTTATTGCTTATTCTCGAGTTTCAGCCGCATTAGAGTCGATGCGGTGGAGGCAACGCAAAACTTGTCTGTTAGGCTAACACAGCTCTAATGCGGCTTGAACTCGAACCGTCGAAATATCGCACAAAAACAAGGTTTCACTCTCTGATCAACTCGTACTTGCTAATTTACACGATGGTAAGACATGGTTTGATTGAAAAATATATTTAATGTGAATTGCCATTAATTTACGCGTATACATCAGAATTGTCGCATATGTAATGAATTAATAACAATAAACTGGACAATCCATATTCCCCCCCCCAGGGCAGAGAACTCCCTTAGTCTCTGTTGCCATACCTCGGTCGACGTTCAGCCGCAGTTTTAGAGCTGTTTTTGCCAGCTTTCTGTACATTACATATTCTCTCTGTAATATACACGGTAAATTTGGAACATTTAAGTTAGTTATAAAAGAGAAAACCACATTGATATGTGTTGATTTGTGTAACGAATAATGGACTATCTCGTCGTATTTCCACCACGTTTTTATGGATTGCTAGTTTATTGTATATTAATTCATTAAACATAGGGACATAATCTATCGCTCCCGTTTTTTCCCACGTTTTTAGGATTGACAGTTTATTGTCAATAATTCTATTTACATATGCGCACATATATCTTGGATGTACTACGCGTAGTAATGCCAATTCATCAGTAAATATATTATTTGCAAACAACCATTCATACCTCGTTACAAATAGCCGACTAAGATATTTGATGAGGAGAGGAAATCCTTGTTTTATTGCATATTTCTGACGTTTCAGCCGTAGTATATAGCGGTTTTTTGAATGTACATCTTCGTTTGCCGTGATTGGCATATTTTCGGTATAAAAGTAGTCACTTCAAACTTAGATACAGTGCAAAGAGCCAGAACTTACCTCCACGGACGTTTCAGAAAGCATTAGAGGTGGTTTAGCTCTAATGATACACAGGTTGCCGTTTGCCTCCCTCCGCATCAGCTCTAATGTGCTGAAACGTCGAAATATAGCCATAAAAAAACAGGGTTTCACTCCTAATTCCAATAATCCTTAGTCGCTATTGTAACGAGGTACGAATGGTTGATTGAAAATAATCTAATTTAATGTGAATTTGCAGTAAACTATTAAATCCGATTTGTCGCATATGTAAATGAATTAATAACAATAAACTGGCATCCTTAAAAACGGGGGAGAAACGACGAGATAGTCCATTATTCGTTGCAATCACACATACAATTTGTTTCAATTAGAATTAACTGAAATGTCCAGATTTTCCGTGTATAGTTGCAGAGAATAAGATGTACTGCAAAAACAGCTCTAATGCGGCTGAAACGTCGATAATATGCAATATAGAAGATGATTTCGGGGCCTTTAATGTCCCCGCGGCCCGGTCCTCGACCAGGCCCTCCAACCCCCGGAAGCAGCCCGTGACAGCTGACTATAACACCCAGGTACCTCTTTTACTGCTAGGTTAAAAGGGACATAGGGTGAAAGAAACGCTGCCTATGTTTCTCGCCGGCGCCATATGGATCGAACCCAGGGACCACAGGACCACAAGCCAAGCGTGCTGTCCACTCAGGCCGAGCCAGGCTCCCTTCGGCCGACCGGCTCCCATCGGCCGAGCGGCTCCCTTCGTCCGA
>WNGS01007912.1:0-10854 GCA_020271785.1 Procambarus virginalis
GTAGTTTTTGCTTTTGATTTCGCATATGTTCAGAAGTATTTTGGATTTTTCTTCTTTATTTCCTGAATTGCTTTCTGTTCTAACTGCCTTTCTTCAGTTTCATATGAGTGTTTCAATTTCCGCTCGATTTCTTCAATCTCCCTATTTAAATTATTCCTTCTTTGACGGGAAATTCGTGTCTGCATAAGCAGTTCCGTTATTCTTTTCCTGCGTTTATAGGTCGTCTGCGTTCCTCTTTCTACGTTTGGATCTCTTTCTGGCTTTCCTCAAAGGAACATGTTTCAGACAGACTTGATACGCTTCCGATCAGTTTTCTATTCCTTCTGTAGGACTTTTATTACTTAAAACAGTTTCCCATGGATGTTTTTAAGTTCCCTGTTTATTATCTCCCAGTCTATCCTTTTATTATTAAAATTGAATTTACTGAATAGCCCCTCTCGCTATTTTTAGGTCTATTCTGAGTATTGATGGTAGTTTGCACTTCAATGAACTTGTGATCTGAATATGTGGTATCTGATATCGTAATGTCTCTGATAAGTGTCTTCATTGTTCGTAAAGACCAGATCTAGAATATTTTCATTTCTCGTTGGCTCCAGATCTTGCTGAGTAAGTGAAAATTTGTCACAGAATCTAAGTAGTTCTCTAATCTGTGGTTGCTTCCGCTGCTGCTTCAGGGCAAACGTGCTGTGGTCAAGTTCCACCACCAGGCTGCCTTTCAGGCGTCTTCTCGGGCGTGGAGGGACGTGGTTACCCTCTCCCTGATACCGCGGTTCTGTTAAAGTGGTGAATTCTTTATTGTCGCCTTGAAGTTGTGGCGATGTAAGGTGCTCTTTTCGAAGTTCAGGACGATCTTTTAACCACCAAGGAGCCGGTGGGCTGAGTGGACAGAACATTGAAGCATGATCCCTGTGTCCCGGGTTCGATCCCGGGCGCCGGGAGAAACAATGGGCAGAGTTTCTTTCACCCTAATCCCCTGTTAACCTAGCAGTAAATAGGTACGTGGAGTCAGCTGTCAGGGGCTGCGTCATGGGTGAGATGAGCGCTGCGAGAGTCGACTTGAACACTAAATATTTCGCACGAAAAACTGTCATAAATCACATAAAATCAGCCCATCCTCCTGTTTTGGTAGTACTGTAACGGTTTTGACCTAGTATACCTATAATAAGAATAATCCATATAATGAGAATAAACTACAAATTAATGGTGTAACACTTGAATGGGTTGACCACTATCGGTACCTTGGCGTCACTGTCGTCTAACAAGGGGAAGAAAGAGGAGCTCAATCAACTCATAGAACATGCAAAAGTCGACTCAGGCACTGAAAGCCATGACCTGGAATGGACATAGAGCCTCTATTGCCGTGCTTAAAATGATGTACACAGCTATGTGGCACTCCGTCATAGACTATGCCGCACCAGTTTTATGCACCTACTCCCAAAGCGATATGAAAAGGATCGAAAGCATTCAGAATGAAGCCATGACAATAATTCTTGGAGTTCCAAGAACTGCCAAACGTCTAATCTACGAGAGGATTGTCCCTCCCAGTGTTAAAAGCAGATTAAGGAGCTGAATGCTAAGCTTGCAATTAGGATAGCCAGAGATCCCCATTACAATGATATTGCTAAGAAAAAACTGAGTTCTGTGCTACTTTCAGGGGAAACAGAAGAGCAAAAAATGGCATCACAGATCAGTCTGCTACCTCGAAGAGCTTCACCTGCTTGAGCAAGCCCGTGAGCTCCTGCCTGTAGAGAGGTTACCTCCCTGGGAGGATGACTCATGCAGATTATCATCAATGAAATGCCAATGAAAAATCCAACATGATACCACAAGAAATGAGGCACAGTATCTCGAGGAAATTTATAAAAAAGCCGGAGATGAACTAGATCAAATCTACACTGACGGGTCATCTAATCCTGTCAATGGAGGGGCTGGTGCGCATACACTGTAATTAAGGATAATGCTTTCCAACGCAGAAATGAAGAAAAAGCACGTATTGAGAACTATGCCTCTTCACGCAAGCAAAGCTAACTGCCATTGTTATGGCGTTAAGATTTCTTGAACGGAACACTAATGATGCCGTGATTTGCACTGCGATCAAAAGCAGAACTTCAAAGCCTAAGTAAAAATCGGGCAGAAAATCTTGCAATAGTCGCTGAAATTAAGAGAGCTGTGAGAGTACTTACCAATCAGGAAGAGTCGTCAATTTCTTTCTGTGGATCCCCTCCCATGTTGGATATGTGGAATGAACGAGCAGATGTGCTGGCTGCTGAAGGAGACCATATTGAATACTTCATACCCAAGACTCCTACACAATTAGAGGTATTGTCAGGCAACATCACCGTGACAAGGTAACTGAGGAAAGGAGGATAGAAGCACAAACCAGTGAATCTGTACGATGGTACAACATGGTTGCAGCTGGCAATCCCAATCATTATGGCCGAAGAGGAGGTGGATCCGGAGAGAGTCAGTAATAGCGAAAATCCGACTTGGATACAAATATCCATGGAGATACGGAATGGAAGCAACTGTTGATCAGCGAAGGTTGCAGAATCTGTGATGAGAGTGATGGACACCGCCTTGACCACTATCTACGTGAATGTGAACACCTGAGAGACATTAGAAGTATGTGTAGAATAATAACGCCACATTGTTTGAATTAGGAAAACACTATTTGTCAAATAATTGATACTGTTCTTAAAAGATTTCCCATTTTGCACCCGCAGATAACGTAAGAGCTTTTAAGGGTTGATAGATGTTATCTTCTTGTTTGAGGAGCTGTTCACTTGAGACAGTTAAGCAAGTCCCAGCTGTGTCTGGGTACAAGTGACAGGATGAATAACCCAGCGGGTTTTCTTTCTTTTTGGGGAGTGTTGTACATGCTGTTATGGCGGTGTGTCCACTCACAAGATGAGTGGCGCTGCCCAATAAACTCGCCCCTCGGGCAAAATTTAAACAAAAATTAGTATACATATACTAACGTACAACGAAATTAGCAAGTACAAATCGGTACTATTAAGTTGGACAAACTGCAAAACTATTTTTGTCATGTGTTGCCTTGACAAACTAAACTAACCTTCCCAGGCCTAATACACTATAGCTAAGTCCTAATATAGTACACATGTGTGTGTGGTGCTATAATAGGCGGAGGAATATTTAAGTTTGTTTTTAGCTTAATTTTTTTTAAGAATGCCTTACTAGTCCGTATACTACTATCTAAAAGCTAAGTACCTACAAATTCGTGACTATGACGATCGTCACAATAGGTACTATCTAAACAGGAGAATGGGTTGTTAAATCACATACAACTACAGTTAAAATACTAGTCTCTGGGGTAAGGTGGAACATAAAAGTACTATTAGGAGAAAGAATTCTAAGCAAATGTCATTAGCAAATTCGACCCATAAGCAAAAAGATCCTTCACTGTACATATTATGATTTACAAAATTGTAAAAGCGGGACTCGCCGGGGAGTAAAGTGAGCACACGATGAGAGGGAAGAAGCGATATCAGGCGTATACTTTTGGCTGGAGAAGGAGAGCAAAGTGTAGATAGGAAGTAATTACAAAATATTGTAGTTTGTGATCTCTACCACAGTCTTAGCCAGAGACGATGTCGTGGAGGCAGGGATGAGGAAGGTAATTAGCTATGACCGCGAGGGAACAATGGGCAAAAAGCAGAGGGAAGGATGAGAGTGATAAGATGTGGCCCGAAGGAGCCCGTATTGGCAATGGAAGCGCTGAGAAACATTGCATGGCCGAGGTCAGAAAGGGACAAGGATATGGAGAGGAGCGTCTTGAAGGACAATCTTGGCTGCAGATTGTGGAGAGGGAGGAGAATTAGGTGTATCAGTCGAGGCTACAATGTGTCGACATGGAAACGATCTCGGGACCCGGGAACTGTAGAAGGGTCCTGATAACCAGCGTAAGCATTTGTAACGTTCTAGAAGAGGTCCTCCAAGAGTCTCCAGAGGCTCCATAGTCGACTCCTAACCTCAGACAAGTATGTTACTTAAGTGCAGAATGACTGGTCTATTATAAAACAAGCACAGGATTGCAAGAATGCATGGTGGCCACTTAGGGTCGGGTCGTGCAAGTAAACATAACATGGCAGGACTTGCTACAAAGTGGGTTAACAGGGCACTACTACAAACACAGTCCCAAGGTCAAGCTTCCAACAAAATTGCACAGAAAAGGAAAGGGACACATATTCAAAGTAAATAGGATAAGAAAAATCCTATTTACTGAAGACAATCAGGTAAGATTGTTTGATTGGAAAATAAAGTACCCTTGACACTCAAAAATAGTTTTAATATCGTCATGCCAATCTCTAAGATCTCTGCTGCCAAGAGCAAGATGGAACTTGCATCATTCATCATTTGTTGGTGACCTTTACATGAACCTCACTGACATAAAGTATGTTATCAGATCAATCAGCTTCTTCTTAAGGCTGGACATAAACAATGCACGGACCACTGACTGAAGCAGGCGAGTATGCAGCTGGAGATCAATAATCGCATGCTCGTCAGTATATTTAAGATCAATATATTTTATCTTTATAGGTGAATCAAACACGTTAAACATAAGAAGATGCAAGGCACGAGAGTGAGGCCGAGGGCGAGTACAACACTGCAACACCCCGGGAGTAGTAAGGGAATATACAGTACTGCCGTGACTAACGGGGAACTTGCATGAAACGAGAAAATGACTACTCTGGATAACTAGTAGAAGCCACTGTCACAGAGGCGGCAGGAGGAAGGAGGAGAGGGTAGCAGATCAAGAGGGAGATCAGGGTACTGGTGCCAAGTCACGACCCAATACAGCAAAAGCTGTAGCCAGCATGGAGCATCTATCCCCCTCCACCACCTGTCCCCTTGGATAATGGGACAGCAAATCTAAAATGGTCCAAACTTTTAGGTCGGGTCACCTGCTACTCAAGTCTAAAGGAGTAAGAAAGGATGGTCGAAGAAATACAAGACATACAATAGGGTATGTCTTGTATTAGACTTCACTTCCCTCGGCCACAAACACCACAGGCCCAAGGTAGGTATAAGCATCTGGGTGACACAAAAGGCAACACAGAATATGCAGCTAACCATAGTGTCTGACAGGCAACTAAGCTATCACTAGTATACCAACCCTTTAATTGAAGTTTATCGAACTTGGCTAAGCCTGCTAACCAGACTCCATTGATTGAGTCGGGAGACAATGAACCTCTTGTATTATCCCCTTCCATCCACCATACAAATATGCCTTCCAGAAAGGATACTTTCACTTTCAATCGCTTCTCCTTATGGTTTACACTCCTCCAGCTCCTGGCTGGAGGAGCCATTTGTAATTAAAGCAAACACTTAACACTTTATAATGGGATTTTAAAAAATTGTATAAAATTTCCACACGTTGAGTGTCCCTGGTCTTTAAAAAACTAGTTATCTTCCAAAGGATTATCTCATAAAATACTGTAATTTGAAAGTTTCACATGTGTATTTCTGCAAGAAAAAGCACATAATATCGACTATTATTATTATGACCTCAAAAGTGCTATTGTCAAGCACTTAAAGAGAAAATAGTTTATGCGAGTATGATGGAAGGCAGTAATATCATACTAATTCAAAAATATTGATAATTTACAAAAAATTTTGAACTTTAAAATCATATTTATTAGTGTAATAAAACTGATGTGCATAGAACTTAGTAACCAGACGACACAATAGCTAAATGTACTGCATTTACGTTGTCAGTTTTGTGGCAACTCTAGGGTGTGGGTTTTTAAAGATGATATTTTTTAGTATTTGTTTAATATCATGATTAAAAAAATAATCATTATTTATATTTGTTTCTATCATCTTTAAACATCAACAACTTGTTATCTTGGTCACACTAGTCGGAGTCAGAGGGACCACCAGATCTCCCCAGTAGTCAAACAATTTTAGTGACGGCTTCTCAGCTGCTATGCATGCAAGATTGTGTCATCTATATTGTTGCACTGCTCAAGATCTAATATAAGTAAATCAGGAAGAATGGTAGTAATGTTAATGAAGGCTGTGCCAACCAGCTGCACCACCCCACCAAGTCGAGGACTCGAAGTCGTGGGCAGCCAGTCACCAGAGCCATGATGCCTGTGTCCGTCACGTCCCAGCACCAGTGCAGCACCAGGTGTTGCAGTTAGGACTGCTCGATGCCAGAGCACTCAGACAGAGTATCCATGTGGCAACACTCGCCAAGGTTCACATATGTTAACTGTCGCAAACCCTCACTCTGAAACAGAGCTCGCAGGCCACTAGGAGTCAACTGGATGCCCTTGCGAAGTTTGAGCCATGTCAGCTGCTTCAGTCCATATATCCCAGTCAGACCAACATCAGTCATGTTGTCACAAAAAATGAGACTCCGAGCTTGTGCAGCTGCATGCACTCTCCTAGAGACCTATACGAGGCATCAGTTAAATGTTCCATCCAGTAACAAACTCTTTAGCGAGTGACTGAGCCTAGTTGTTAGAACCAGCACTGATGAGTCAGTTATACCTGTAATACCATCAATGTCAAGGTATTCTAGTTGTTACACTGTCTAGCAATAGTTATTAATCCTGAATTTTCCAAAAACTTACAGTGTGATAAATTCAGATATTGCAACTGCGGAAGCAAGCGATTTGATTATACATTCAACACTGCAGATTTCAGAACCTTCCACATTTAAATAACGTACATTGGGGCAGTTCTCCGTTAAAGCTTTAAAAACAGTCTCCGTTAATCCATCACCAAATTTAACTATTATTTTCCTGAGCTTGGTGCAATGAGCAGCAGCCTGCAGCAACAGGTCTCCTTCATCCTCACTTCTCTCCAGCTCCAGAGAGCGCAACAAGGGTGACGCCCTCAGTAACCGCACCATCTGTTCCTTCTCTAGTCTGTGTTTGGAGGTAAACACTATGTGTCCAGTGAGGGTGTCCCTGGCCAGGGCTCGCCATGAGGTACACACGGGGGTCACACTCACACACAACTCACGCACACTGAGGAAAGAAAAAATGTACAACAAGACTTCATTGGGCAGGCAACTGATGTAAGAGTGACCCTGGGCACTGTTGGCGGTGACGCGTGGAGCCCACGAACACTCTTGGCACCCAGCACTGTCATCGTGGGCACTTACACTGGTCTCACAAGACCGTAAGTGTGAACCGCCACACTTACCTCTGAAGGCACTTAAGCAAGTTTGTTCAGTATTCTTACTTTCATAACTACTACTAAGTGTTTCTAGATCTTCTATTATTAGATTAGAAAGTTGTGGTTTGTGCACTTCTAAGCTGTCTGTTTCCAGCACTTGTTGAAGACCAATGAATCAGAGAGTTGAGAGTCATCATCGTCCATATCACTATCACTGCTAAGAGCAGCAGCCATCTCCGGCGAAGTTATCTTGTCCAATATGCAACGCTTAAATTACCTGATGATGGAAGTTGTAGTGTTGCTGTGGTGATGGGCACGGCTCTCATATGGCGAGTGGGAGTGACGGACACAGCTTCACGTGGTGATGGGCGCCGGGCAGCACATTATGTGACGAAGAGGAATAGATGGGTAGAGATTCACGTGGTAACTGACACAACATCACGTGGGATGGACGCAGCTTCACGTGGTGATGGGCAGAGCTTCACGTGGTGATATACACAGCTTCACGTGGAGACGAGCGAGGATGTGCAGGTCAGCACAGACGGCGGGGAGCAAGTGGAAGTCGCGCACCGCTCGATTCTCATACCACACAAATTCCTTCCATGTCTCACTCTCTCTTAAAAGAAAGAAATATAAATTCACTGGTATTTTATTTAATAACTCAAACATATTTAAGTATATAAAATTGTAATTTATTACATAATATAATTCTAACCTGTAGCGTTCCATGACACCTCCCCATCCATGCTTGACACAAGTGTAAACCTGGGATGGGCAAAGCCAGATTCTCCTAAATAGTATTCACACACACACCACACACACCCACACACACACACACACCACACACACACACACACACACACACACACACACACACCCACACACACAAAGACTCAGCCTAAATTGTTGCATAGCCACATCAGGAGAAAAACAACAGTAAAGGAACAGGTTATGAACTGAGGATAGGGGCGGAAGGATTCACTACAAATGACAAGGAAGTGTGTGAGGAGTTGAATAAGATTCCAGGAGGTCTTCACCTTCGAGCAAGGAGAAATTCCAGAGGTAAGAGAGGGAATAGCTAACCAGGAACCACTGGAAGACTTTGAGATTACCAGCAGGGAAGTAAGGAAGTGTTCTAGAGTTGGATGTGACAAAGGCTATAGGCCCAGATGGATCTCCCCATGGGTTCTAAAGGAAGGAGCAAGAGAACTGTGCCTACCACTCTCCATAGTGTATAACAATCACTGGCAACAGGGAACTGCCAGATATTTGGAAAGCAGCTAACGCAGTCCCGATATACAAGAAAGGGATAGACAGGAGGCACTGAACTACAGGCCAGTGTCCCTAACCTGCATACCATGCAAGCTGATGGAGAGATTGTGCGAAAAAACTAGTGGAGCATCTGGAGCCAGGATTTGTAACACCGCATCAACATGGGTTCAGGGATGGCAGGTCCTGCCTCACAGGGTTACTTGAATTCTACGACCAGGCAACAAAAAATAAGGCAGAAAGAGAAGGGTGGGCAGACTGCATATTTTTGGATTGTCAGAAAGCCTTTGATACAGTGCCACACAAGGCTAGTGCGAAAGTTGGAGATGCAGGCTGGAGTGAAAGGGAAGGTACTCCGGTGGATAGAGGAGTACCTAAGCACAGGAGACAACGAGTCTGTGAGGGGTGAAGTCTCAGATTGGCGAGACGTTACAAGTGGAGTCCCGCAGGGGTCAGTCCTTGGACCTATACTGTTTCTGGTATATGTAAATGATCTCCCAGAGGGTATAGATTCGTTCCTCTCAATGTTTGCCGACGATGCAAAATTATGAGGAGGATTGAAACAGAGGATGATAGTAGGAGGCTACAAGAGACCTAGATAGACTGAGTGAATGGTCCAACAAATGGCTGTTGAAGTTCAACCCAAGTAAATGAAAAGTAATGAAACTAGGCAGTGGAAAAGGAGGCCAGACACAGGATACAGAATAGGTGATGAAGTACTTAATGAAACAGACAGAGAGAAAGATCTAGGAGTTGATATCACACCAAACCTGTCTCCTGAAGCCCACATAAAGAGAATAACGTCTGCGGCATATGCGAGGCTGGCTAACATCAGAACGGCGTTCAGGAACCTGTGTAAGGAATCATTCAGAATCTTGTACACCACATATGTAGAAGACCAATCCTGGAGTACGCGGCCCCAGCATGGAGCCCGTACCTTGTCAAGCACAAGACGAAGCTGGAAAAAAGTCCAAAGGTATGCTACTAGACTAGTCCCAGAACTAAGAGGTATGAGTTATGAGGAAAGGCTGCGGGAAATGCAACTTACGACACTGGAAGACAGAAGAGTAAGCGGACATGATCACAACCTACAAAATCCTCAGGGGAATTGACCGGGTAAACAAGGATGAACTATTCAACCTGGAGGGCGCGAACAAGGGGACACAGGTGGAAACTGAGTACCCAATAGTCCACAGAGACATTAGAAAAACTTTTTCAGTGTCAGAAGTAGTTAGTAAATGGAATGCACTAGGAGTGATGTGGGTGGAGGCGACTCCATACACAGTTTTCAAATGTAGATATGCTAGAGCCCAGTAGGCTCAGGAATCTGTACACCAGTTGATTGACAGTTGAGAGGCGGGACCAAAGAGCCAAAGCTCAACCCCCGCAAGCACAATTAGGTGAGTACACACACACACACACACAAAGATTCTCAAAGGAATTGATATGGTAGATAATGACAGGCTATTTAATACGAAGAGCCTTCCAGCTTTCCGGTAGGTCTCCTGTTTCCAGCGACCTGTTTTACACAATAGAGAGTGGCACACTTAGTGCGTCTGTACCTTCTTTTACTATCCGGTGAGATTCTGTCAGGCCCAACAGCCTTTGTCACGTCACCTCCACAGATTCCTTTGACCTCATCACTGGTGAGGTCAAATTCCTCGAAGTTGCTTGGTTTGCCTCATGTGTGTACTCACCTACTTGTACCCACCTAGTTTTACTTGTGGGGATTGAGTACTGGCTCTTTGGTCCCGCCTCTCAACTATCAATCAACTGATGTACAGGTTCCTGAGCCTACTGCTCTGTCATATCTACATTTGAAACTGTGTATGGAGTCAGCTTCCACACATCACTTCCTAGTGCATTCCATTTACTAACTACTCTGACACTGAAAAAGTTCTTTCTAATGTCTCTGTGGCTCATTTGGTACTCAGCTCCCACCTGTGTCCCCTTGTGCGTGTGCCACCCGTGTTAAATAATCTATCCTTGTCCACCCTGTCAATCCCCTGAGAATTTGCATGTGTTGATCAGTCCTCCCCCCGGCCTTTTGTCTTCCAGCGACGTGAGGTGCAATTCACGTAGTCTGTCCTCATAACTCATGCCTCTTAGTTCTGGGACTAACCTAGTGGCATACCTGGTACGGACTCCATGCTGGGGCTGCATACTCCAGGATTGGCCTTACATATGTGGTATACAAGGTTCTGAAGATTCCTTACACAGGTTTCTGAAGCAGTTCTGATGTTAGCCAGCCTCGCATAGGCCGCTGATGTTATTCTTTTGATGTGGGCTTCAGGAGACAGGTTTGGCGTGATATCAACACGCAGACTTTCTCTCTGTTCGTTTCGTGAAGGACATCATCTCCCATTCGGTATCCAGTGACTGGGCCTCCTAGTTTCCTCCTCCTAGTTTCATTACCTTACATTTACTTGGGTTGAA
>WNGS01007912.1:20122-32373 GCA_020271785.1 Procambarus virginalis
TTTAAAGGCATAGACGACGTTGGTCTCCTTTAAGGAGTCTGCTTGGTATCTGGAGAGTTCTTCATAAGTAGATTGGCCGTTTTTTTGGTTTTATAATAAATTGTCAATTGTATTTTCTGATTTTGTCTGTAGGGATAACGTTCCTATCAACAATATCTTTCAGGACCCTTTCCTGTGTTTTATGAGCCGTCGAAAAGAAGTTCCTGTAAATAGTCTAATAGGGGGTACAAGTGTTGTGTTGGTTGACTCTTCAGAGGTTGCATGGCATTTCACTTTCTATTTATGATGTCTTCAACGAAACCGTTAGAAAAGCCGTTGTTGACTACGACCTGCCTTACCCTACAGAGTTCTTCATCGACTTGCTTCCAATCTGTGGCTGAGAGCACAGTCGCTGTAAGCGTTGACAACACTCTTCTTGTACCTCTGGGCAGTCACTCTTGGCACTGAGGCACAATCGTATGCTTGTTTCCTTAGTGTAGACTGCAGTGTGGAAACCTCCGCTCTTTTCCGTGACTGTTACATCCAGAAAGGGCAGCTTCCCATTATTCTCCATCTCGTAAGTGAAGCTCAACACAGAATTCCGCTCAAATGCCTCCTTCAGCTGCTGCAGACATCTGGCATCAGGTACCTGTGTAAAAATGTCGTCAACATACCTGCAGTATATGGCGGGTTTCAAGCCCATGTCAACTAAGACCCTCTGCTCGATGGTGCCCATGTAGAAGTTCACAAACAGGACACCTAGGGGGGAACCCATGGCGACCCCATCTACTTGCTTATACATGTGCCTATCTGGGCTCAAGAAGGGTGCCTCTTTAGTGCAGGCTTGGAGTAGTTTCCTCAGTGTGTTTTCTGGCATATCAAGAGGAGTGCAAGCTGGGTCACGATACACTCTGTCTGCTATCATCCCGATTGTTTCGTCCACCGGCACGTTGGTAAACAGTGACTACATCCAACGAGGCTCTTATCCCCGTGGCCTGCGCTCCCTGCAGTAGGTCAACAAATTCCTTGGGAGACTTCAGGCTGAAAGCACAAGGTACGTAAGGAGTCAGCAACCTGTTGAGTCATTTAGCCAGTCTGTATGTGGGTGTCGGTATCTGGCTGATGATTGGCCGAAGTGGGTTTCCAGGCTTGTGGGTCTTGACATTTCCATAGGCATACCCAGGTTTGTATTCCCCAACAACTTTCATTTCACCTTTGTAAACACACACTAATAATGACACTGAAAAGACACCTCGAACACTGTTTATGTAGGACAGACATAAATCTGTGTATTTATGTTTGCAGGTTAGATTAGCATTTAAAAAGCACTATAACCACATTCTGTGGTTAATCTATATAAATAAAATGGAAATGTTTGTTGTGCATAACCACTAATCTCTGAAGTTCTTCACCGATTGCTATGAAATTTTCATACAACGTTCCATTCGCATCCAAGCAGGTTTTTTTATACATACTATACAGATGTCACGTCTGTGACGGTACTTTATTTTCATAGATTTCGATTTATTTTATTTTTTATTGAAAAATTTTGTGACATTGTGTTGGAATTGAGCTGTGTTGTTTACCGTACTGTTCATTTTGTAAGTATATAGAAGACACACCTGTGACAGGTAAAACTATGCTTTTCTTGAAAAACAGCGCCATCTGTTGCATTTAAGAGCAACACACATGCTATACTAAATATGTTACAATTCCATTTCAATGTTTCTGATTGCATTGATAAAATGAATTTTCATAGATTTTATTTTTTTTCATTTGATTTAATTATTTGTGTGAATTGCGTTGGAATTGAGCTGTGTTGTTTACCATACCGTTCATTTCGTGAGTATAGTTTATTTTTATTTTTTCATATTTTCATTTCATTTCAACTGTTTTCTTATATTTCAGTAATGGAACATCAGAGTACTTGATGTTCCCATTTTCTGATGGGAACATCAGACCATTTGATAAGGCATAGGACGAGGGAGTGGGGGATGTGGGGAGGACGAGGGAACGGAAGTGAGAGATGGTGGGAGGACGAGGGACAAGGAGGGGGTAATGGTGGGGAGGACGAGGGGACGGGGAGTTTGGGATGGTGGGGACGAGTGGAGGGGAATGGAGAATGGTGGGGAGGACAAAGGGACAGGGAAATGGGGCATGGTGGGAAGGAAGAGGTGATGGTGGAGTGGGGAATGGTGGGGAGGCCGAGGAAACAGTTAAGGGGGTTATGGTGGGAGAACTGGGGGACAGGGAAGGTTGCTGTGGCTCAGCACACACATGCGTGCTGAGCCGGGTACTGCTAGTCGTTCAATAAATCACTGAAATATATGTCTAACAGACCTCTAACCCTGTCCATGGTGAATAAAAGATAATGTACATATGCTGGTTAGCAGTGTAAATGTGTGGCCACGTCTGTGGTAGAAACTAAAACGAAAACAAGAAACTCCTCGGCTCCACCCTCGCTATCATGACCGCCTTCATCACCATCATCTCCTATCACAGACGCTCCCAAGACGCACTCCTCGTTAAACTCCTCGGCTCCACCCTCGCTATCATGACCGCCTTCATCACCATCATCTCCTATCACAGACGCTCCCAAGACGCACTCCTCGCTAAACTCCTCGGCTCCCCCTCGCTATCATGACCGCCTTCATCACCATCATCTCCTATCACAGACGCTCCAAAGACGCACTCCTCGCTAAACTCCTCGGCTCCACCCTCGCTATCATGACCGCCTTCATCACCATCATCTCCTATCACAGACGCTCCCAAGACGCACTCCTCGCTAGTCACTCTATCCTCTGTCCACTCCCACTACTGCAGCTGAGGCAGTAGTTCTCCTGCTACAGCTGTGTGGCAGTAGTTCTCCAGCTACAGCTGTGTGGCAGTAGTTCTCCTGCTACAGCTGTGTGACAGTAGTTCCCCAGCTACAGCTGTGTGGCAGTAGTTCCCCAGCTACAGCTGTGTGACAGTAGTTCTCCTGCTACAGCTGTGTGGCAGTAGTTCCCAGCTACAGCTGTGTGGCAGTAGTTCTCCTGCTACAGCTGTGTGGCAGTAGTTCCCCAGCTACAGCTGTGTGACAGTAGTTCTCCAGCTACAGCTGTGTGGCAGTAGTTCTCCAGCTACAGCTGTGTGACAGTAGTTCTCAGCTACAGCTGTGTGGCAGTAGTTCTCCAGCTACAGCTGTGTGGCAGTAGTTCCCCAGCTACAGCTGTGTGACAGTAGTTCTCCTGCTACAGCTGTGTGACAGTAGTTCCCCAGCTACAGCTGTGTGGCAGTAGTTCTCCAGCTACAGCTGTGTGGCAGTAGTTCCCCAGCTACAGCTGTGTGGCAGTAGTTCTCCAGCTACAGCTGTGTGGCAGTAGTTCTCCCTACAGCTGTGTGGCAGTAGTTCTCCTGCTACAGCTGTGTGACAGTAGTTCCCCAGCTACAGCTGTGTGACAGTAGTTCCCCAGCTACAGCTGTGTGGCAGTAGTTCCCCAGCTACAGCTGTGTGACAGTAGTTCTCCTGCTACAGCTGTGTGGCAGTAGTTCCCCAGCTACAGCTGTGTGGCAGTAGTTTCCTGCTACAGCTGTGTGGCAGTAGTTCCCCAGCTACAGCTGTGTGACAGTAGTTCTCCAGCTACAGCTGTGTGGCAGTAGTTCTCCAGCTACAGCTGTGTGACAGTAGTTCTCCAGCTACAGCTGTGTGACAGTAGTTCCCCAGCTACAGCTGTGTGGCAGTAGTTCTCCTGCTACAGCTGTGTGACAGTACAGTAGTTCTCCTGCTACAGCTGTGTGACAGTAGTTCTCCTGCTACAGCTGTGTGACAGTAGTTCTCCTGCTACAGCTGTGTGACAGTAGTTCTCCAGCTACAGCTGTGTGACAGTAGTTCTCCAGCTACAGCTGTGTGACAGTAGTTCTCCTGCTACAGCTGTGTGACAGTAGTTCTCCTGCTACAGCTGTGTGACAGTAGTTCTCCTGCTACAGCTGTGTGACAGTACAGTAGTTCTCCTGCTACAGCTGTGTGACAGTACAGTAGTTCTCCAGCTACAGCTGTGTGACAGTAGTTCCCCAGCTACAGCTGTGTGACAGTAGTTCCCCAGCTACAGCTGTGTGACAGTACAGTAGTTCTCCAGCTACAGCTGTGTGACAGTACAGTAGTTCCCTGCTACAGCTGTGTGACAGTAGTTCCCCAGCTACAGCTGTGTGACAGTACAGTAGTTCTCCTGCTACAGCTGTGTGACAGTACAGTAGTTCTCCACTACAGCTGTGTGACAGTACAGTAGTTCTCCTGCTACAGCTGTGTGACAGTAGTTCTCCAGCTACAGCTGTGTGACAGTACAGTAGTTCTCCTGCTACAGCTGTGTGACAGTACAGTAGTTCTCCTGCTACAGCTGTGTGACAGTACAGTAGTTCTCCTGCTACAGCTGTGTGACAGTACAGTAGTTCTCCAGCTACAGCTGTGTGACAGTACAGTAGTTCTCCTGCTACAGCTGTGTGACAGTAGTTCTCCAGCTACAGCTGTGTGACAGTACAGTAGTTCTCCTGCTACAGCTGTGTGACAGTACAGTAGTTCTCCAGCTACAGCTGTGTGACAGTACAGTAGTTCTCCTGCTACAGCTGTGTGACAGTAGTTCTCCAGCTACAGCTGTGTGACAGTACAGTAGTTCTCCTGCTACAGCTGTGTGACAGTACAGTAGTTCTCCTGCTACAGCTGTGTGACAGTACGTAGTTCTCCAGCTACAGCTGTGTGACAGTAGTTCCCAGCTACAGCTGTGTGGCAGTAGTTCTCCTGCTACAGCTGTGTGGCAGTAGTTCTCCTGCTACAGCTGTGTGGCAGTAGTTCTCCTGCTACAGCTGTGTGGCAGTAGTTCCCCAGCTACAGCTGTGTGGCAGTAGTTCTCCTGCTACAGCTGTGTGACAGTAGTTCCCCAGCTACAGCTGTGTGGCAGTACAGTAGTTCTCCTGCTACAGCTGTGTGACAGTAGTTCTCCAGCTACAGCTGTGTGGCAGTAGTTCTCCTGCTACAGCTGTGTGACAGTAGTTCCCCAGCTACAGCTGTGTGACAGTAGTTCTCCTGCTACAGCTGTGTGACAGTAGTTCCCCAGCTACAGCTGTGTGACAGTACAGTAGTTCTCCTGCTACAGCTGTGTGACAGTAGTTCTCCAGCTACAGCTGTGTGACAGTAGTTCCCCAGCTACAGCTGTGTGGCAGTAGTTCCCCAGCTACAGCTGTGTGGCAGTAGTTCCCCAGCTACAGCTGTGTGGCAGTAGTTCCCCAGCTACAGCTGTGTGACAGTAGTTCTCCAGCTACAGCTGTGTGGCAGTAGTTCTCCAGCTACAGCTGTGTGGCAGTAGTTCCCCAGCTACAGCTGTGTGGCAGTAGTTCCCCAGCTACAGCTGTGTGGCAGTAGTTCCCCAGCTACAGCTGTGTGACAGTAGTTCTCCAGCTACAGCTGTGTGGCAGTAGTTCCCCAGCTACAGCTGTGTGGCAGTAGTTCTCCTGCTACAGCTGTGTGACAGTAGTTCTCCTGCTACAGCTGTGTGACAGTACAGTAGTTCTCCTGCTACAGCTGTGTGACAGTAGTTCTCCAGCTACAGCTGTGTGACAGTAGTTCTCCAGCTACAGCTGTGTGACAGTAGTTCTCCAGCTACAGCTGTGTGACAGTAGTTCTCCAGCTACAGCTGTGTGACAGTACAGTAGTTCTCCTGCTACAGCTGTGTGACAGTAGTTCCCCAGCTACAGCTGTGTGGCAGTAGTTCCCCAGCTACAGCTGTGTGACAGTAGTTCTCCAGCTACAGCTGTGTGACAGTAGTTCTCCAGCTACAGCTGTGTGGCAGTAGTTCTCCTGCTACAGCTGTGTGGCAGTACAGTAGTTCTCCTGCTACAGCTGTGTGACAGTAGTTCTCCAGCTACAGCTGTGTGGCAGTAGTTCTCCTGCTACAGCTGTGTGGCAGTACAGTAGTTCTCCTGCTACAGCTGTGTGACAGTAGTTCTCCAGCTACAGCTGTGTGACAGTAGTTCTCCAGCTACAGCTGTGTGACAGTAGTTCTCCTGCTACAGCTGTGTGGCAGTAGTTCCCCAGCTACAGCTGTGTGACAGTAGTTCTCCTGCTACAGCTGTGTGGCAGTAGTTCCCCAGCTACAGCTGTGTGACAGTAGTTCTCCAGCTACAGCTGTGTGGCAGTAGTTCTCCTGCTACAGCTGTGTGACAGTAGTTCCCCAGCTACAGCTGTGTGGCAGTAGTTCTCCTGCTACAGCTGTGTGGCAGTAGTTCTCCAGCTACAGCTGTGTGACAGTAGTTCTCCTGCTACAGCTGTGTGACAGTAGTTCCCCAGCTACAGCTGTGTGACAGTAGTTCCCCAGCTACAGCTGTGTGGCAGTAGTTCTCCAGCTACAGCTGTGTGGCAGTAGTTCTCCTGCTACAGCTGTGTGGCAGTAGTTCCCCAGCTACAGCTGTGTGACAGTAGTTCTCCAGCTACAGCTGTGTGACAGTAGTTCTCCTGCTACAGCTGTGTGACAGTAGTTCCCCAGCTACAGCTGTGTGGCAGTACAGTAGTTCTCCTGCTACAGCTGTGTGACAGTAGTTCTCCAGCTACAGCTGTGTGACAGTAGTTCCCCAGCTACAGCTGTGTGACAGTAGTTCTCCTGCTACAGCTGTGTGACAGTAGTTCTCCTGCTACAGCTGTGTGGCAGTAGTTCTCCTGCTACAGCTGTGTGACAGTAGTTCCCCAGCTACAGCTGTGTGGCAGTACAGTAGTTCTCCTGCTACAGCTGTGTGACAGTAGTTCTCCAGCTACAGCTGTGTGACAGTAGTTCCCCAGCTACAGCTGTGTGACAGTAGTTCTCCTGCTACAGCTGTGTGACAGTAGTTCTCCTGCTACAGCTGTGTGACAGTAGTTCCCCAGCTACAGCTGTGTGACAGTAGTTCCCCAGCTACAGCTGTGTGACAGTTGTTCCCCAGCTACAGCTGTGTGACAGTAGTTCTCCTGCTACAGCTGTGTGACAGTAGTTCTCCTGCTACAGCTGTGTGACAGTAGTTCCCCAGCTACAGCTGTGTGACAGTGTTCCCCAGCTACAGCTGTGTGACAGTAGTTCTCCTGCTACAGCTGTGTGGCAGTAGTTCCCCAGCTACAGCTGTGTGGCAGTAGTTCTCCAGCTACAGCTGTGTGACAGTAGTTCCCCAGCTACAGCTGTGTGGCAGTAGTTCTCCTGCTACAGCTGTGTGACAGTACAGTAGTTCTCCAGCTACAGCTGTGTGGCAGTAGTTCCCCAGCTACAGCTGTGTGACAGTAGTTCTCCTGCTACAGCTGTGTGACAGTAGTTCTCCAGCTACAGCTGTGTGGCAGTAGTTCCCCAGCTACAGCTGTGTGACAGTAGTTCCCCAGCTACAGCTGTGTGGCAGTAGTTCTCCTGCTACAGCTGTGTGACAGTACAGTAGTTCTCCAGCTACAGCTGTGTGGCAGTAGTTCCCCAGCTACAGCTGTGTGACAGTAGTTCTCCTGCTACAGCTGTGTGGCAGTAGTTCTCCAGCTACAGCTGTGTGACAGTAGTTCCCCAGCTACAGCTGTGTGGCAGTAGTTCTCCTGCTACAGCTGTGTGACAGTAGTTCTCCTGCTACAGCTGTGTGGCAGTAGTTCCCCAGCTACAGCTGTGTGACAGTACAGTAGTTCTCCAGCTACAGCTGTGTGGCAGTAGTTCTCCTGCTACAGCTGTGTGACAGTAGTTCTCCTGCTACAGCTGTGTGGCAGTAGTTCCCCAGCTACAGCTGTGTGACAGTAGTTCCCCAGCTACAGCTGTGTGACAGTAGTTCCCCAGCTACAGCTGTGTGACAGTAGTTCCCCAGCTACAGCTGTGTGACAGTAGTTCTCCTGCTACAGCTGTGTGACAGTAGTTCTCCTGCTACAGCTGTGTGACAGTAGTTCCCCAGCTACAGCTGTGTGGCAGTAGTTCTCCAGCTACAGCTGTGTGGCAGTAGTTCTCCTGCTACAGCTGTGTGGCAGTAGTTCTCCTGCTACAGCTGTGTGACAGTAGTTCTCCAGCTACAGCTGTGTGGCAGTAGTTCTCCTGCTACAGCTGTGTGGCAGTAGTTCTCCTGCTACAGCTGTGTGACAGTAGTTCTCCTGCTACAGCTGTGTGACAGTAGTTCTCCAGCTACAGCTGTGTGGCAGTAGTTCTCCTGCTACAGCTGTGTGGCAGTAGTTCTCCAGCTACAGCTGTGTGGCAGTAGTTCTCCTGCTACAGCTGTGTGACAGTAGTTCTCCTGCTACAGCTGTGTGACAGTAGTTCTCCAGCTACAGCTGTGTGACAGTAGTTCTCCTGCTACAGCTGTGTGGCAGTAGTTCCCCAGCTACAGCTGTGTGACAGTAGTTCTCCTGCTACAGCTGTGTGGCAGTAGTTCTCCTGCTACAGCTGTGTGGCAGTAGTTCTCCTGCTACAGCTGTGTGGCAGTAGTTCTCCAGCTACAGCTGTGTGACAGTAGTTCCCCAGCTACAGCTGTGTGACAGTAGTTCTCCAGCTACAGCTGTGTGGCAGTAGTTCTCCAGCTACAGCTGTGTGGCAGTAGTTCTCCTGCTACAGCTGTGTGGCAGTAGTTCTCCAGCTACAGCTGTGTGACAGTAGTTCCCAGCTACAGCTGTGTGGCAGTAGTTCTCCAGCTACAGCTGTGTGGCAGTAGTTCTCCTGCTACAGCTGTGTGGCAGTAGTTCTCCTGCTACAGCTGTGTGGCAGTAGTTCTCCTGCTACAGCTGTGTGACAGTAGTTCTCCTGCTACAGCTGTGTGGCAGTAGTTCTCCTGCTACAGCTGTGTGGTAGTAGTTCTCCAGCTACAGCTGTGTGGCAGTAGTTCTCCAGCTACAGCTGGTGGCAGTAGTTCTCCTGCTACAGCTGTTTCCAATTTTTCCCGATTCCAAACTAGCAAAATCCGTCAATATTATGAAATCCACGACGACCTCAACAGCTCATAGCGTAAAGGTAGTTCCTAAAGCCATGTTCTCAATATTATAAATATTTTCAAGAACAACAGTGACGTTCAGTGTTCAACTATTGACAAAGTAAACACGTAGTAAGTCAAGTGGTATTAATTCAGCAAGTCGTACTTTTCGCATTACTTATATATTAAGTCTTGTCAACGTCTGGGGAAAAAAGTTCCTTCTTGTTCATGGTAAGATTACTTGCGGAGAATTCATAATTATCATTTTTAGTGTGGCTTGTTATGTCCAGATTTATAATTGCGTATATCGGTTGTCTGACACGAGAATAAGTTATCTGTAGGCAGTGGTACCTGCCTGTACGAGAATAAGTTATTCTGACACGAGAATAAGAAAGCTATCTGTAGGCAGTGGTACCTTGTTGGTGAGACGGTGGCTGAGGCGTCCAGCAGGAGCTGTTGTTACCGTCAGCTGACGTGACAGTGCCTCTAATACGGTCACTGTCCGTGGGAACCCGTCTACACTAGGTGAGCCACATGTGCCGGGTGGCGGTACCTGTCCCGTTACTGTCTACAGGAACATGTCTACACTGGGATAGTCGTGTGTACCGGGAGACGGTACCTGTCCAGCTCCATGGTCACACCTCCGGGGCCTTGGGCACAGGCAGGTGACGACCAGAGGAGCGCGTTTAGTCACTAGCGTACCCGTGTCCAGCTAACATGTCCTCGAGCAGTCTCCTTCGTCACTCGTCACTGATATGAACGACCTGTAGCGTCAGGAAGGGGAAGGTCCGTTATGTGGCGGCGGGTGAGACCCGGATGGTAGTGGAGGGGGAGTGGCGGATCCCGGGGTACGTCAGGGGGAAGTAACGTAATAAGATTAAATGAGTAACGATATTATTACTGGACTTAAAACTTTGGCAAAAATTACCGAGAGTTGTTCCTCAGGCTGCTAACAGAGACTGTCCGATGTAAACGATGTTAGTGTAAAGGGCAGTCTTCTAAACGTGGGATACTACTGGCAGATTATACACTGTAGCGACGACTCCCGTAGGTCAACACTGCGACAACATTAGCTAAACACTGCTAGGGTACTACAAGCACAACAAAGAGAGGAGTGAACATTATCCTTGAAGAAAACACAATATAAGAACACCTCAAATATGCACCTCACACGCTTGCTGCCGAGCTGCATTTGAAGGGTCGATCAACACCAAAAAGTTCAAACCTTCCTCGACTCAAGTCTATTCCATCCAGCGGTCGATCCCACAGACGTATTCATGAATTTTGTACATGCTGTTCATTCAAAACGGGATTTTTCTCAAATATAAATTAATATTATAATATATATATATATATATATATTATATTATATATATATATATATATATATATATATAATATATATGCATAGGTTAGGTTAGGTGTTTAGGTTCTGTGGCGATTATTGGTATTTGTAGTACGTGAGTGACGCATTTACAGCGTTGTGGTTCGAACTTTTGTTCAACTTTTGTTCGAACCACAACGCTGTAAATGCTTCACCCACGTACTACAAATACAAATAATCACCATCAGAACCTAAACACCTAACCTAACCTGTGCCTAAATATACAATATGCTAATATAAAATAATATTAATTTATATATGATAAAATTACTGTTTTGAATGAACAGCATGTTTAAATTGATGAGTGCGTCTTTGGGGTCGACCGCTCGATAGAATGGACTTGATCTGCAGACAGACGCTTACGAAACATCCTTCTTACTGCCTATTTGGCACTTACGTCGCGATTCAGAAAGCCATTTACAAGCGCCAGTCCTCTCAAGAACACTGCTTCACGCTACGACACCTCCAGAGCACTTGTGTCTTTACGTAAACCGTGCATAAGTCAAGTTTTTCTCGATTACACAATCGAGAACTCAGAAAGCAGAAGCTTTCATCGGCGGGTCGGGTTGGATACCGTCCTGCTAGCAAACTACAATTTGTGTGTCCGTAATTTGTATTAAATATGTATTTCATGAAAACTTAAATACAAATTCCCACATTATTTATATATAACTTACTAAGTCAATATTAACATGCTGTTCATTTGAATTAAGAGACGCTAATAGTCAATGGGCTTTCCCGACATACCATTTGTTTTTGCTAAAAAAAAAAATAATTTACCTATAATTAAAGGGCCTGACATCTGAGTGGACAGCGATTCAGATTCGTAGTCCTGAGGTTCCGAGTTCGATCCCCGGTGGAGGCGGAAACAAATGGGCAGTTTATTTCACCCTGATGACCCTGTTCACCAAACTGTAAATAGGTACCTAGGAGTTAGACAGCTGCTACGGGCTGCTTCCCTGGGGATGTGTAACAAAAAGGAGGCCTGGTCGAGGACCGGGCCGCGGGGACGCTAAGCCCCGAAATCATATCAAGATAACCTCAAGATAAGGTTGCAAAGAATTTTAGTAATTAGAGGCCTACATATTGAATTATTTATGGCAAATTAAATAGTGAAGGCCAATGAACTTGAATCAAAATAAATCTTACCCAATTACTTTAATATTTGCTATATTCAAATACTGTTTATACTTTCACATCGCTTACTCATATGTGGAAAATATAAAATATTAAATCCTTACCTAACCTCGCCTCAGCCATTATTTAGGAACTGAAGTGCTTATTTTAATGGGGTCAACACTTACCTGTAACCATTAAATTTATTTCATTAACTTAACAGGTTATATCCTATGATTTTTCAATTTAATTTAAAAACTAATGATCATGTGTTAAGAACACTCTTAGCTCTGTACTTGACACCATTAAGTAATTGGTATATTTAGTACAGTATATGAAAATCTCAGCTTTCTATTTTTATCTCAATAATTATCTTTGCCAATACATGTCTGATATTTCAAGCATTGTCAGTTTCTTTAAGCCTTTCTTAAAACAAAATAAAAACGTCAGAATAAGCTATATATTACTAGGAAAGGAAGATTACTATAAATTGTCTCATTTGTTATATAATAAATATATTAATGTCATTAGTGTTATATATAACAGTTGTTGCCATTTTCGTTGTCTTTTATTCAGTAATATTTTACATGAGCATCGAATTGTTTTATATAATGTAAAAGGCAATATTACTTCACAGTAGGTTTCCTTGTATAATTTCGAACTTACTTAATTTTGTAAAGTATGTTAATTATAGAGGTACAACTATTTATGTATCTAGTTATATAATGATTAAATAAAGTTAATTTATTATTTAAAATTAAAAATTAATTATATCCCAGCCTAATTCTGAAATTCCAAAATCACACTGTATAGTGGAGGTTTTGCGCTGCCCCTACATATTGTTCTCTGCACTAAACAT
>WNGS01007916.1:0-10599 GCA_020271785.1 Procambarus virginalis
TGTTGACGACATTTTTACACAGGTACCTGATGTCAGACATCTGCAGGAGCTGAAAGAAGCGTTGAGCAGAATTCTGTGTTACGTTTCACTTACGAGATGGAGAAGGATGGGAAGCTGCCCTTTCTAGATGTAACAGTCATGGAAAGGAGCGGAGGTTTCCACACTACAGTCTACACTAAGGAAACAAACATAGGAATGTGCCTAAATGCCAACAGTGACTGCCCAGATAGGTACAAGAGGAGTGTTGTTAACGCTTATGTCGACCGTGCTCTCAGCCACAGCTCAGAATGGAAGCAAGTCGACGAAGAACTCTGTAGAGTAAGGCAGGTCCTAGTCAACAACGGCTTCTCCAATGGTTTCATTGAAGACATCATAAGAAGGAAAGTGAAACGCCATGCAACCTCTGAAGATACAACTAACACAACACTATACCCCTATTAGACTATTTTACAGGAACTTCTTCTCCACAGCTCATAAAACGGAGGAAAGGGTCCTGAAAGATATTGTTAATAGAAACGTTATCCCTACAGACAAAAATCAGAAGATACAATTGACGATTTACTATAAAACCAAGAAAACTGCCAACCTACTCATGAGAAACTCTCCAGACACAAAGCAGAACGCTTTGAAAGAGACCAATGTCGTCTATGCCTTCAAATGCCCACTTGGGGACTGTAAGCCCCAAAGAACTCAATATATAGGCAAGACAACAACATCTCTTTCCAGGCGATTAACGATGCATAAGCAACAGGGCTCTATCAAGGAACATATAACCTCTTCCCACAACCAACCATCACCAGAGAAATCTTAAAAAACAACACAGAAATCATTGATAGATACAGCGACAACAGGCGGCTTGACATCTGCGAGGCACTACACATCAAGAAGTCAACACCAGCAATCAACAGCCAATTAACGCACTACTATATTCTACCCACTTCAAGACTCCGCTCCAATATAGAAACATCAAGAAATACGGGCCAATAGGCCTTCTGCAGTTACAGATCTATTCTTCCCTTATACCCATTGTTTCGTGTTCTGTGTTTGTTCTCACCTCACCCCAAACCATTGTAACATGTCACCTCACCCAAATGCAGGTATTTAAACTCTGTTCAGTTATAGTTGTTCTGTGTGTGTGTAACTAAAGTCTTTGAAAATGTAATAAGTTTTACGAAACGCGCTCAAGTGTCGCGTCAGACTAAGAAATAAAGAATGAATTTTGGAGAATTGATTTTTAATTTACCATCATCAGTAAAAACAAACATAAGGAAAATTGAGAAAATTCGTGTTAGAATTATTAATCTTACTTTTTCGGTCATATTTAATAACATATGTCTACAGGAAAGACTGCTACCCAAATATACTAATATATATATATATATATATATATATATATATATATATATATATATATATATATATATATGTCGTACCTAGTAGCCAGAACTCACTTCTCAGCCTACTATGTAAGGCCCGATTTGCCTAATAGGCCAAGTTTTCATGAATTAATGGTTTTTCGACTACCTAACCTACCTAACCTAACCTAACCTAACTTTTTGGGTACGTAACCTAACCTAACCTATAAAGATAGGTTAGGTTAGGTTAGGTAGGGTTGGTTAGGTTCGGTCATATATCTACGTTAATTTTAACTCCAATAAAAAAAAATTGACCTCATACATAATGAAATGGGTACCTTTATCATTTCATAAGAAAAAATTAGAGACAATATATTAATTCAGGAAAACTTGGCTTATTAGGCAAATCGGGCCTTGCATAGTTGGACAAAGAGTGAGTTCTGGCTACTAGGTACGACATATATATATATATATATATATATATATATATATATATATATATATATATATATATATATATATATATATATATATATATATATATATATATATGTCGTACCTAGTAGCCAGAACGCACTTCTCAGCCTACTATGCAAGGCCCGATTTGCCTAATAGCCAAGTTTTCATGAATTAATTGTTTTTCGACAACTTAACCTACCTAACCTAACCTAACCTAACTTTTTCGGCTACCTAACCTAACCTAACCTATAAAGATACGTTAGGTTAGGTTAGGTAGGGTTGGTTAGGTTCGGTCATATATCTACGTTAATTTTAACTCCAATAAAAAAAAATTGACCTCATGCATAATGAAATGGGTAGGTTTATCGTTTCATAAGAAAAAAGTTAGAGAAAATATATTATTTCAGGAAAACTTGGCTTATTAGGCAAATCGGGCCTTGCATAGTAGGCTGAGAAGTGCGTTCTGGCTACTAGGTACGACATATATATATATATATATATATATATATATATATATATATATATATATATATATTTATATATATATATGTGTGTGTGTGTGTGTGTGTGTGTGTGTGTGTGTGTGTGTGTGTGTGTGTGTGTGTGTGTGTGTGTGTCTTTGTATTCATATCAAATAATGTTTATAGCCTGAGGTAGAGATATTTTTTAATCTTGCTCATAATTTTCCTAGGACTCTGAGTAATGAACCTCCTCATAACATTGAGTGGGTGTCATTTTTCATTCTCAAAGATGAGCCAGAACCTCAACATGCAAATTCCAAATGCAGGCCTGGGTGCGAGAGAGTCCTTGTGTGCGGCTCCCCCTCTTGGAGACTGTCACATAACTGAGGCTAAAGAGACATTATTGCCCACCCTATCCACGCTCCATCGGGCCCCCCGCCCCAGCTCTTCCTCTCCCCAGTACCATCAACCATCGCCCCACCCTCCCCCAGTCCTACTGTTCTGTGCAAAGCCTTTACACGGCTCACACACCGGGACATAGCACTGAGTGTGTCATTGTTCATTCTCAAAGATGAGACAGGACATCAACATACAAATTCCAAATGCAGGCCTGGGCGGAGAGAGTCATTGTATGCGGCTCCTCTCTTGGGAGACTGACACGTAACTGAGGGTAAATGAGTCATTACCGCTCCAACAGATCCCCCCAGCCCCTCCTCCCCCCTTACTATCAACCATAGCCCCCACCCTCCCCCACATCGTTTACTGTGCAAAGCCTTAGTATTATGTGTAACCTTGTATCGTAACGTGAGCAACATGACCAACGTGGTAACATCATTCTTTGCCCAATTATAATAAACGTAACGTGGCCAACATGTTAACATCGTTCTTTTGCCCAAATAGCATTTTTAAGAGTAACGAGCAACTTTCTGTCTGATGTTTAAATAACAATAGTGAGCCGTATTTCACCCTTACATTCCAAACACAATAAAATCTTAGCACAAGCTTGTTTAGTTCTTGTATCACCTAACGTAATATAGCGTTTATTCATTAACTGGTAGACATAACATAATGCAGCTTCATATTTATCCTGGTAAAACAAACAAACATACATACACATCGTGGTCAGTCCTCGCTATACCTAAAACATGTCATTCATTCTCTCTTTCCCTTAGGTGACCAATGTTCCCCACATACAAATTCCCAGTAAACATATATAAGACTAATATGGAAAAACACAGTCAATGTAGCATAATGTGGGAATAGACTTTCTGCTGTCCAAATAAATACCATTTTTGAAAATGTATGCGTGTCTACTCAATCTCCATCCACTCTTCATCCATCACCCAATATTTTTGTGCAGTGCTTGTAACACACGACAGCATTAGCGCTCAGTTCTTGTAACACACAGTTAATGCAATATAATGCGAGAAAATAAACTTTCTGCTGTCCAAATAAATAGCATTTTTGAAAATGTATGCAAGTCTAGACAATCTTCTATGGCCCTTACATTCTAAACACAAATAAAATATTAGCACACGCTCGAAACGCATTATATCATCATTAGGTAACGTAACGTGGAAATTTCTTTTTGTCTGATGACCAAATAACATTTTGAAAAATGACGTCGGGTTGGTCTTATGCCATTAGGTCTGTATGGCACTGCACGCAACAGTAGGCTTGTAATATCATAGCAAGACAATGTCACACAATGTTCAAGGCTCTTATACTGAAAGAGTGAAACATCAATCCGTCTCGTTAGGGTCCGACCTTCATGTCGCTCCTTAGCGCTGAGTTTTCACTCGGCATCCTCCTTCTCTCTCATCACCCATTAGTGCTCGATCCAGCGGAAAAAAAAACAGGGAAGCAATGATTCCATCGGGCTGGGTAGATTTGATTAATTCTAGGAAATCTGCTGATGATTGTAGATTATACTTACTTGGAGTGTATGGAGTTAGGAGTTCATTGAGTTTTTTTGCCAGGTGATAAGTTGGAGTTGGTATTTGGCTGATTATAGGGCGTAGTGGGTTACCTGGTTTATGTGTCTTAACATTGCCGTAGGCATATCCTAAGCCATAGTCGCCTTGAAGATTATTGAAATGCACACTACCTTTCTTTGCGTTGATTGCCGTAATTGTTTTTACTTTCCGCTTAAGGTCTTCCACAGGGTTCCTCGTGATTCGTTGAAATTTGGAGTCATCATTAAGGATATCGCTAATTTTGTTCATGTATTCTTGGGTAGGAATCAATACATATGCTGCTATCTTGTCGGCTTTTCTTATTGTTACGTCTTTCAGATTTTTTAGTTGTTTTGCTGCTTCTTTGTGTCGTGGGGTTAAGATTGTAGATGAATATGTTCCTCGTTTTTTCCCCGCTTCTGCTAGTAGTTCAGCCTGAAGTGTGTCCGTGGTGATGACTTTTTTGTTGTCTTCTAGCTTATGGATGTCGTCCAGAAGCATTTCAATTTCCAGGCGTTTTTTATGCATCTTTGGTTTAGATATAAATTGACAATTTAGACCAAGATTTAAGAGGTCTCGTTGGACCTGGGTAAGATCATAAGAAGTCAGGTTAATGTAGCCATCTTTAGGACGAGGGATCTTTAACTGTCCACCATTTAGGGCTGTTAACTTACGGAGTGTCTTTGTTTCTACAAGAGTTTTATGTTGTTGTTTCAGGTTAAATAGTTCACTGTTGATGGTTTGCTTGAGTTGGATAGGGATGTCGTACTGGGTCCATTTGTTTAACAGATGCTCAGCTTGCTCTGTAAGGGTTTGGAGGGCTTCCTTCTTCTTGTTTAGTTGATGCCGTATGAGTTCTTGCCTATACCTATAGGTAAACTCTGTATTGCGGACTGCTGGGTCATGTGGGTTTATATTGGTGTATACTGGCAGCAGGTTTTCTTTTAAACATGTCTCATTAAATATGACCGCATATTCTGTATTTACTATCTTCTGATTTAGGGCTTCTATCCCTCTAACTATTTTCTTAGCATCAGGGCTTAGCTGAAATAGGAGTTCTCCAAAACTCATTTTCGTAATTTCCGGGTGAAGAAAAGAGGTGAATTACTATAGAATGTATTACACTTATTTATACAATTTGCACAACGTTTCGAATCTCCATGGCTCATTCTCAAGTGAAGAAATTTTACAATGTGGTTGATTTTATACCCGCACTGGGTCAGGTGATAAGACAATAAAGGTGAAAACATAGGGGGATACATAGGGGATAAAAGTGGGGTCAAACATATGAACATAAGAATAGAGGTAACCGCAGAAGGCCTATTGGCCCATACGAGGCAGCTGGTATCTACATACAATGATTAATCCAGTGTAATTGGCCTGTTGTGTTGAACATTGTCTTCTGTGTTGGCATCGTTATGTTCTGGTCTTGTCCTTACTCTCATTGTGGGTAGAGTAAATAGTTCCGTGATTTGGGTGTTCATGGTAGGTTGTTCTATTCTTATGTGGATTGCTTCAAGAATTTGTAATCTTCTTGCATCTTGGGTTTTGTCTATTATGCATGTATTTTTGTTCAACATTTCTCTTGTTAGGGTGATGTCATGGGCTTGTCTCATGTGATTCCTAGGGGCACCGGATTGAAGATGGCATGTCAAACGCCTCGTCAGCTTGGTCGACGTCATACCTATGTACTTAGATTGAAGGTTACATCCTTCGTGGGGGCAAGTGTACATGTATACAACGCTTGACTGCTGTAGAGGGTTCTCTGTCGGCTTCGGGCTGTTTTTGATAAGGAGTTCGGAAGTCTTCTTGGTTTTATAGAATATTATCAGGTTTATGTTTTGGTTAGGAGTAGTGCTTTTTACTCCTTTACGGATTATTTCTTTCATTATTCTTTCCTCTTTTATATGTTCACTGTGCATGGTTGATTTGTAATATAATTTTATTGGAGGTATTGTGGTTTCTGTTCTAGGTTCTGGATTATACCAACGGTCCAAGTGTCTTCTTATAGCAGCGTTTATTTCCGCGTTGCTATATCCGTTGTTCACCAATACCTGAGTTACTCTTTCAAACTCTCTACTCACGTTGCTCCATTCAGAGCAGTGGGTAAGCGCTCGACGAATATAAGCATTGAGAACACTGGCTTTGTATCTTTGGGGGCACTCACTTCTACCGTTCAGGCATAATCCTATGTTGGTGGGCTTGGTATATACGTTGGTGCTTAAAGAGGTTCCTGTTTTTGTTATTAGTACATCCAAGAATGGCAGACTGTTATTTTCACTATTTTCATGTGTAAATCGGAGTACTGACTCTCTCTCTAGATGTCTTTTTAGGTCAATTAGTTCATCTGAGTCTTTTACTATTACGAATATGTCATCTACATAACGGCAATATACAGTTGGTTTTTGTCTACTACTGAAGACCCTGTCTTCGATGGTTCCCCATATAAAAATTAGCAAATAAAACTCCTAAGGGAGAGCCCATTGCTACTCCGTCTATTTGTAAATACATGTCTCCTTGTGGACTGATGAAAGGGGCTTCCTTTGTTCATGCTTCGAGAAGACTCTTCAAGTGTGGCTCAGGTATGTCTTATTTGGGGGTGCTCTCGTCTCTGTATACTCAGTCCAGTATCATTCCTATAGTTGTGTCGACTGGGACGTTGGTAAATAGGGATTCCACGTCCAGGGAAGCAATGATTCCATCGGGCTGGGTAGATTTGATTAATTCTAGGAAATCTGCTGATGATTGTAGACTATACTTACTTGGAGTGTATGGAGTTAGGAGTTCATTGAGTTTTTTTGCCAGGTGATAAGTTGGAGTTGGTATTTGGCAGATTATAGGGCGTAGTGGGTTACCTGGCTTATGTGTCTTAACACTGCCGTAGGCATATCCTAAGCCATAGTCGCCATGAAGTTTATTGAAATGCACACTACCTTTCTTTGCGTTGATTGCCGAAATTGTTTTGTTTACTTTCCGCTTAAGGACTTCCACAGGGTTCCTCGGGTTCGGGTTCGAGTCACTTCTGGGGTGTGAGTTTTCATTCGCATATAGTCCTGGGGACCATTCAGGCTTGTTCGCATTTGTGTTCCTCACGTGTTGCCCAAAAAATGAGGTGATTTGAGTAAATGCTATGCCCAAGATAACCATCCAGGTGCCAGCGGGGAAGTGGTTCATATAGCTCAGGCTATCACTTCCTTATGTCCGGTCGTGATGGTCAAGCGGTTTAAGGCGTCCCTGTACATACCAGTTGCGTTGCTCCTGGGAGTATGGGTTCGAGTCACTTCTGGGGTGTGAGTTTTCATTCATATATATATATATATATATATATATATATATATATATATATATATATATATATATATATATATATGCAAACAAGCCTGAATGGTCCCCAGGACTAGATACAACTGAAAACTCACACCCCAGAAGTGACTCGAACCCATACTCCCAGGAGCAACGCAACTGGTATGTACAAGGGACGCCTTAAACCACTTGAACATCACGACCGGACATAAGGAAGTGATAGCCGAGGCTATATGAACCACTTCCCCGCCGGCACTCGGATGGTAATCTTGGGCATAGCATTTTATCAAATCACCTCATTTTTTGGGGCAACTCCAACTTGTTGCTCCTGGGAGTATGGGTTCGAGTCACTTCTGAGTTGTGAGTTTTCAGTTGTATCTAGTCCTGGGGACCATTCAGGCTTGTTTGCATTTGTGTTCCTCACATGTTGCCCCAAAAAATGAGGTGATTTGATAAAATGCTATGCCCAAGATTACCATCCGAGTGCCGGCATATATATATATATATATATATATATATATATATATATATATATATATATAGATATATATATATATATATATATATATATATATATATATATATATATATATATATGTATATATATATATTGTCCAGTGAGCTCAACATTTGGTTCTTAGACGATGGTACTCTAGCCGGCTCCCCAGACGCACTCTTGGACGACATAAGAATAATTCAGGAGCAAGGAGCAAGTCTAGGACTCACCCTGAACCCTTCCAAGTGCGAAATAACCTCCACCAACCAGCACATAATAGAGCAAATAAAGGTTGTTTTGCCTGACATTCATACAACCAACCCTGAGGACAGCACACTCCTAGGTGCTCCTCTTGGAAGGAATGCCATCGACGAGGTCCTTGGTAAGAAGATCACTGACCTGAAGAGAATGAACGAGAGGATTGAAGACATCGATGCTCATGATGCACTTTACCTCATCACCAGATGCTTGTCCCTCCCCAGGCTGACCTACTTTCTAAGATGTTCGCCATCTTTCAACAATATTAAATTAGAAGAGTACGACAGCTTGCTGAAATCAACACTAGAAAAAGCCCTCAATCTTTCCCTCAGCAACTCGCAGTGGAAACAGGCCTCCCTTCCTGTCAGACTCGGGGGCCTTGGCGTGCGCACAGCAACACAAATTGCTGTACCAGCGTTCCTGTCCTCTTCAGTGGGGTCTGACAACTTGGTGAAGGAAATCCTACCTGAGCACCTAGTTCAACAGGCAGGGGTACATGATCCCAGCTTCACAGACTGCACAACCAAATGGGTCTCTCTCGCAGGACCAGCACCCCAACCACTGCCTTCTGAAGCCCATAAGCAATCCAGCTGGGATCGCCCCATTGCCGACCAAGAAGCTGCGACTTTGCTAGAAGCTGCGACAACACCACATGACACTGCCCGACTTAGAGCAGTAGCAGCTCCCCATGCAGGTGATTTCCTATTAGCAATCCCAATGTCAGCAACCGGCACTCGTCTCACACCGCAGGCCCTTCGAATTGCCGTGGCTCTCCGTCTCGCTGCCCCAATCCACACCGAATACAGGTGTATTTGCGGCGAGGCAGAGGCCGACAGGTACGGACGGCATGGCCTTCTCTGCCAAAGGACAGGAGGATGGCATGCAAGACACGGCGAGGTCAATGACATTATTAAGAGAAGCCTTACCACAGCCGGCTGTCCAGCAGAGAGAGAGCCCCGGTACCTAATGTCCCACAACTCTAATGAGCCTGTCGGTCGCCCAGATGGAATCACGGTGAACCCCTGGAAGAATGGTAGACAGTTGGTGTGGGACTACACTTGCGTCTCAACTTTAGCCAATACCTATGTTGACTTCAGTGCTACTCAAGCAGGAGGAGCTGCCAATCACCGGGAAGCGGCCAAGTCACGTAAATACAGAGACCTTGAGCACCACTACAATTTTGTCCCCATTGCCTCAGAGACACTTGGTGCCTGGGGTAAAAGTGCTGCTAGCTTTTTGAAGGAGTTGGGGTCTAAGCTAATCGAAACAACTAGAGACCCTAGAGCTGCCAGTTTTCTTTTTCAGCGCCTCAGTGTGGCAATCCAGAGAGGAAATGCTCACTGCATCCATGGTTCCTGCCCGCCATCTGAGGAGCTGGAGGAGCTTTTCAACTTGTGACAAGCAGCCTTGTACCCTGCATGTAATCAATACTGTAACTTTTTTGTGTAATGACATTTTCAAATAAAGTTAGATAAATATACACACATACCAAAAGAATAGGGGTGGTAGGAGAAGAAAATATCAAAGTGTTCAGTGAGGATCCACAAGGTCTTCTCTGAGTACTCTTTATTTTCTTCTCCGAGGCTATGGGTCCCTACACTTGCACCAGAGGTGGTACCCCTTCTATATATATATATATATATATATATATATTATATATATATATATATATATATATATATATATATATATATGTCGTACCTAGTAGCCAGAACGCACTTCTCAGCCTACTATGCAAGGCCCGATTTGCCTAATAAGCCAAGTTTTCATGAATTATTGTTTTTCGACTACCTAACCTACCTAACCTAACCTAACCTAACTTTTGGCTACCTAACCTAACTTAACCTATAAAGATAGGTTAGGTTAGGTTAGGTAGGGTGGTTAGGTTCGGTCATATAAACTACATTAGTTTTAACTCCAATAAAAAAAAATTGACCTCATACATAATGAAATGGGTAGCTTATCATTTCATAAGAAAAAATTACATAATGAAATGGTAGGAGTTAACATTTCATAGAAAAAAATTTGAGAAAATAAATTAATTCAGAAAAACTTGCGCTTATTAGGCAAATCGGGCCTTGCATAGTAGTAGGCTGAGAAGTGCGTTCTGGCTACTAGGTACGACATATATATATTATATATATATATATATATATATATATATATATATATATATAATATATATATATATATATATTATATATATATATATATATATGTTCGTACCTAGTAGCCAGAACGCACTCTCAGCCTACTATGCAAGGCCCGATTTGCCTAATAAGCCAAGTTTTTTGAATTAATATATTTTCTCA
>WNGS01007916.1:49650-61946 GCA_020271785.1 Procambarus virginalis
AACATAAATTTGGCTACTAAAGGTTGTGCAGCCAATCGAGGAAATTAAAGTAAATCATCATTTGCATCAAAGTAATTTCCTCTAGAATACTTAAATGTTAGATAAATAAGGGAGCTCCAGTAAGTAATAGTATACTACGAAATCAAGTTAACTTTTTAGTAAAGGAAATGATAAACTGGACTCTTGTTATAAATCCAACTAAATGTGGAGAAAATTCATGTTGCTGCCTGTCGTTCCTCACGTACTAGGAAGAATTTGGCAATGAATAAATCATGATAATGATTAAATTTATAAGTTAGTAATTTTAGTAACTACTTGGTTATATAAATACAATGATGTATAAAAACTGTTGGTTATTTCCAACAACACCCCACTCGAGCCGCTGTGACTCCCCACTCTCTCCTTATGTGATATGATCTCAATCCCCTTTGACTTATTATCATTATGTTCTACCCTGTCCACAGCTGTGGTCCTTGGTTCTTTCTCTCTCCCTCCTTCTTTCCTACTTCCTGGGAAGCCTCACTAGGACAAGGGCAAACACCAGCAAATTTGAATACATTTACTGGACAAAGCACATACACAATACATACACAAATATAATAGTAATAATGAATCCTACACTCTATACTATTTCAGTCAGGTTGTACTCTAACACCATCAGAACTATCATCTGCTTATCAAGTGGTATCCTATCTCCTGATTCACCACCTAATACTACCAACCTCCTCAAGTAGGTCAAGTTTTATAACACAATGTTGCACTACCAGCAAAAGAATATATATCTATAAACATGTGCAAGGGAAAACCAGTATATGAATGTAATAACATAAATGTTAGTATAAATGTTCCTTGATATACAACAGTGGTCAGTCGATCACCCTATCAGTCCTAGAACACATATGTATGCCTCTGCAGGTAATCCAGCCTACGACTGTAACTCTATACTTCAGTATAAGTACTCCTTGGCACAAAAATGACAAACAATCACTCACCTTTCACTGCGTTTTGCACGCTAATGACAACCAAACACTCTACCAACTCCCTACATGTAATCAACCAGAACTTCCCTTCCACATCTGGAAGCTCACTACCCTGATATCTTCAGATTCTTCCGGGTTTATCTTCCAAGATCCTCCAGGCTGCTGCACCTTGTGCAACAGTGGTGCTTCACCACTTCTACCAGGGTCCTCCACAGCGCTACTGGCTGCTACACCATGAAGTCTTCCTTGAGCAACACTGGTGCTTCACCACTGGTATCACAAAAACATGTGAAACTTCATTCCACTACTCTTACAGGTTGAGGTCCAACTCTTCACTATAGGGTCTGCTCTTCCACAGAGCTCAGTACATTTCACAACCCTGGAGTCTCATCAACTACTCCCACTCTGCTGGCTTCGAAGTTCTCAGCCACTTCTTCCCCAGACAAACCTGCAACCCATTGACACGCCAATAAAAACGTTTCCCTTTAAACACATAAACGAAATAATCCACACAATATGTTTGCATCCAACATCTCTTTGCTCTCTCCATACTGTGAGAGTGGACTCCCCCGTTTGGGCTGGTCTATGCTCCGCCTTGCTCGGCGGGCGGCTCCTTACTCTGGAAGCGTCCTCCACCAGTCAGTTGGCTCCAGGCGGTCGACGGGAGAGGACAAGCTGCTCGTCCCTCCAGCTGTCTCTCTCATCTCCGTCCTCTTACTTAGGCTTCCTGTCTTACCAAAACATGTCTAACGTATCAATGAACATTCACTACGATCGCTGGGCACACGATCTATTACCGGCAATCACTGTAAACTGGTTAAAATTATGCTTACCACAAAAAGGTCTCCTGCAGGGCGCTCTCCCTCTGACGGAGTCTGACCAGGGCGCTCACACTGCCCACGATAATGTCTCTGGGCGGCTTAACAAACTCTCCTTGCCGTCCAGGACTTGAGACCACACGTTCCCAGCTCGATTCCACAGCTGGAACGTCTGCACACTTCCTTTCTCTTGAAGGTATATCAAACAGGGGATCCTTTCCAACGGGAGCTCAAACGAAGCGCAGCTTCCCTTCACGATGTCTGATACTCAACTGACTTAAGCTCCTCTCAAATGAGCCTCACACCTCCCCAAACTCTCCACATCTTGTGTCAAGTCATTTACTTATTTTCATATTCACTGCCCATTATCTTAAATTGTCTATCAAATCCAACCAATTATTTTACATCTGTATCTTCACCTCTATATTTACTAGACCTTCTAGTCAGGTCAGGCCTGATAGAATAATTCTCAAAGGAGAGACTCTTTTTCGGCTGCCTGGAATGAGACCAAGTGTCACACCGTAGTGAATGTGTCATGTAGAACACCAGAGTGTATGTGTACTGTACCAAACCTGAGTGTATGTGTCCTGAACTACACCAGAGTGTATGTGTCCTGTACCAAACCAGAGTGTTTGTGTCCTGTACCACACCAGAGTGTATGTGTCCTGTACCACACCAGAATGTATGTGTCCTGTACCACACCAGAGTGTATGAGTCAAATACCACACTGTAGAGTATGTGTACTGTACTACACCAGAGTGTATGTGTTTTGTACCACACCGGAGTGTAAGTGTCCTGTACCACACTGTAGTGTATGTGTCCTGTACCACACTGTAGTGAAAGTGTCCTGTACCATACAAGAGTGTATGTGCACTGTATTATACCAGAATGTATGTGTCTTGTACCACACCAGAGAGTATGTGTACTTTACCATACCAGAGTGTATGTGTCCTATACCACACCAGAGTGTATGTGTCCTGTACCACACCAGAGTGTATGTGTCCTGTACCACACCAGAGTGTATGTGTCCTATACCACACCAGAGTGTATGTGTCCTGTACCACACCAGAGTGTATGTGTCCTGTACCACACGAGAGAGTATGTGACCTGCACCACACCAGAGTGTATGTGTCCTGTACCACACCAGAGTGTATGTGTCCTGTACCACACCAGAGTGTATGTGTCCTGTACCACACTGAAGTTTATGTGTTCTTTACCACTCGAAAGTGAATGTGTCCATTGCCACACTGAAGTTCATGTGTCATGTACCACACCAAGATTGTATGTGTCCTGTACCACACCAGAGTGTATGTGTCCTGTACCACACCAGAGTGTATGTGACCTGTACCACACCAGAGTGTATGTGTCCTGTACCACACTGAAGTTTATGTGTCCTTTACCACTCGAAAGTGAATGTGTCCATTGCCACACTGAAGTTCATGTGTCATGTACCACACCAAGATTGTATGTGTCCTATACCACACCAGAGTGTATGTGTCCTGTACCACACCAGAGTGTATGTGACCTGTACCACATTAGAGTGAATGTGTCCTGGACCAAACCAGAGTGTATGTGTCCTATATAACACCAGAGAGTATGTGTCCTGTACCACACCAGAGTGTAAGTGTCCTGAACCACACCAGAGTGTATGTGTCCTGTACCACATAAGAGTGTATGTGTCCTGTACCACACCAGAATGTGTGTGTCCTGTACCTCACCAGAGTGTATGTGTCTGGTCCCACACTGTAGTGAATGTGTCTTATTCCACACCAGAGTATATGTGTCCTTTACCAATCAAAAGTGTAAGTGAAGTTGAGGACTAGAACCGTGCACACCATCTGAGCAGGTGAGCTCATTAAGCTCCCCTGCTCAGGTGGTGCAAAGGTACGTAGCCATATAGTGTTGTAGGGTGATTTTCCCGGATGTTGGTGGACGTGTGTCGGCGTCTGGTGTCTGGTTATGCAGGAAGGTTTGATGGAGGGATATGTTGGGGGGTAGGAGAGTATGTGGTTGCATGTGGGGTATGTGGGGAGAGTAAGGAATAGGAGGAGAAGAGCAGAAGAGGAATGGTGAAGAGTAGATGAATATGTATGGGTAAGCACCGTAGAGTTAATCCTGTGTGTATATATATATATATATATATATATATATATATATATATATATATATATATATATATATATATATATATATATATATATATATATATACATTGACGTCACCAGAGACCCAAGGGCTTGCAGTTTTTTGTTTCAGCGCCTCAGTGTGGCGATCCAGAGGGGAAATGCTTGCTGCGTCCTCGGTTCCTGTCCGGAAGCGGAGGAGCTTCAAGAGATCCATAACCTTTAGGCATTTGTCTTGTATGTTTTGTAACCTTTAAATACACAATAAAGCATAAGAAAAAAAAAAAAGGAAGGGGGTGGTAGGAGAAAAGCACACAGAAACTGTATTGGAGGGGACCCACATTCCCTCCAATGCGTTATGTGTGATTTCCTCCGAGGCTATGGGTCCCCCTTCTTCCAGCCAGAGGTGGTACTCCCTTCCTAATAAAAAAAAAAAAAAAATATATATATATATATATATATATATATATATATATATATATATATATATATATATATATATATGTCGTACCTAGTAGCCAGAACGCACTTCTCAGCCTACTATGCAAGGCCTGATTTGCCTAATAAGCCAAGTTTTCATGAATTAATTGTTTTTCGACTACCTAACCTACCTAACCTAACCTAACCTAACCTTTTCGGCTACCTAACCTAACCTAACCTATAAAGATAGGTTAGGTTAGGTTAGGTAGGGTTGGTTAGGTTCGGTCATATATCTACGTTAATTTTAACTCCAATAAAACAAAATTGACCTCAAACATAATGAAATGGGTAGCTTTATCATTTCATAAGAAAAAAATTAGAGAAAATATATTAATTCAGGAAAACTTGGCTTATTAGGCAAATCGGGCCTTGCATAGTAGGCCGAGAAGTGCGTTCTGGCTACTAGGTACGACATATATATATATATATATATATATATATATATATATATATATATATATATATATATATATATATATATATATATATATATATATATTAGGGGTACCACCTCTGGTGCAATTGCAGGGACCCACATCCTCGAAGAAGAAAACAAAGAGCATTCAGAGAAGATCTTGTGGATTCTCACTGAATACTTAATTCTTTTCTTCTCCTACCACCCCTATTATTTTTTTGTATGTTTTGTTTTATTTTATTGCAATGCTACAGTTTACAGAGAACACACACACACACACACAAATATATAACAATTAAACAATCAGCGTTCGAAGACCTCGTCCAGCTCCTCGGAGGTTGGGTGCGTACCCAGGATACAGCACGCATTTCCCCTCTGTACTGCGACACTGAGGCGCTGGAATAGGAAACTGGCTGCTCGTGGATCTCTAGTTTTCCCAATGAGTTCCTCACCAACCTCCTTTATATATATATATATATATATATATATATATATATATATATATATATATATATATATATATATATATATATATATATATAGTTTGATCAACAGACGAGACTAAGTAGGCTATGTAGAGGGGGGAGGGGTGCCTACATGGCCTTGATATGTTGAGGGGTGAGGGAGGGGGGCTTCCCCTCGGCCAGAGAGGGTTGGAGACCAATGGGGTTAAGACGTCAAAGGGGGAGAAAGAGGGGAGAATGAGTGGAAAGGTGTTTGCGGTTTTGACAGTGGAGTAATTTTTTTTTTTTAGAGAGAAGAAAGCGTTTAACTTTTTCTGAACTAATGCAGCTGTGTTTGGTGGTGATCAATGACGCGATTAGTTCCCCCTACACTGGCAGGAAGTGTTGAGGAGGGTGAGAGAGAGAGAGAGCAGACTCTTAAGATGTGAATGAGGGGAGGTAACAGCTGGCAGTTAGTTTGTGTGACTGTGGAGTCATTATTTTTCTTAAAGAATGTCTGTTTTATGTAACAATGCACGTGTGTAGGATGAGGGGGGGGGGACCATTAGTTAGGTGTCAGACCAGGTCGTGTTGGGGCAGCACCAGGGCAGATGTGGTCCTCCTCCCCCTCCCACCCCACTTCCCCTCTGCTCCCCCCTCGACAAGTGACAGCCTGTATCTATCACCTGTCAATTTCACACACTCACTCCGTGGGTCTGGAGGACTGCTTTTGATGACAGCAATACGGCGCACCATACTCACTCCTGTCACAGCTCACTCTGCCACATAGCAGCAGCGACACATAGGCCATGAGGCAGCCCACTTACCGCAATGTAGGAGAACTGTACTGGTATGTGGTCTTTGGCGCCTCTCACATTAAGTGTGGTCATATGTCCTACCCTCCCCTCACTCCCCCCTCCATGCAGCTGCCAGTCATCAATTTCCCACTTCACATTTCCCCAGGCCGCCATAAATGAGGCATTATTTGATACGAATACAAAGATATATATATATATATATATATATATATATATATATATATATATATATTATATAATGGTGGTACCCATATATATATATATATATATATATATATATATATATATATATATATATATATATATATATATATATATATATATATATATATATATATATATACATATATATATATATGTCGTACCTAGTAGCCAGAACGCACTTCTCAGCCTACCCTACTATGCAAGGCCCGATTTGCCTAATAAGCAAAGTTTTCCTGAATTATTATATTTTCTTAAATTTTTTCTTATGAAATGATAAAGCTACCCATTTCATTATGTTTGAGGTCAATTTTTTTTAATTGGAGTTAAAATTACGTAGATATATGACCAAACCTAACCAACCCTACCTAACCTAACCTAACCTATCTTTATAGGTTAGATTAGGTTAGGTAGCCGAAAAAGTTAGGTTAGGTTAGGTTAGGTAGGTTAGGTAGTCGAAAAACAATTAATTCATGAAAACTTGATATATTTGAAAAAACTTGAAAACTTGATTCATGAAAATATATATATATATATATATATATATATATATATATATATATATATATATATATATATATATGCGGAAAATCCACAGAGAAAAATGAAAGGAGGTAACGTTTCGACTTGGTTAAAGCCTTTGTCAAACCAGACTGACAAGAAGAGATGGGAATTGGGAGGATATATAGGCCGACACCTGACCAACCCAACCCTAGGGAAAGGAATTAACCAGAGACAGGTAAAGCATAGCATAGAATGGTCAAAGAGGATTAAGCGGTCAGAGAAAAAGGATGAAAGATTAAAGAAAAGCATCATGAACATGCAATAAATGAATATATAAATATAAAATTATAATGAGACCTTGTAAGCTCTTTAACAATTACAGTTTTTTCTTAAACTGTTGTGCAATATTATAACTTAAAAATGGATCAAGTTTGTACATTCCAGTACTAACATTAAGAAGATTTGGACACTGACTGATTAGAGCAGACTCAATCAAATTCCGTGCCACGAAATCCCCACAATTGGTAATGCTTTTTGCACCATTCCAGTTAATATTGTGATCGCATAAATTCGTATGTAGATACAATGCATAGACGTTTGGGCAGTTCTAATACTATAAGCATGTTGTGACAACCGCAATTGTAAGGACTTTCCTGTTTGTCCAAGGTACACAGAATCACAATCATTGCAGGGAATTGAATACACGCAACCTGCTGTATCAGGGGGAGTTTTTTATTAAATTGGATTTGATCGTACTATTAGTGAACACCTAATTTATATTAAGTTTCTTAAAAATCAAAGACAATTTTTCAAGTCCACTCGCATAAGGTACAACCAATGAGTTAATAATTTCTGCTTTCGCCTTAGGGATGTGATTATAAAACGTACGCTTGGCTTGTTCAAAACGAGAAATCCAACAAGAAATTGAGAAATTTGAACAAGCCAAGCGTACGTTTTATAATCACAACCCTAAGGCGAAACCAGAAATTATTAACTCATTGGTTGTACCTTATGCGAGTGGACTTGAAAAATTGTCTTTGATTTTTAAGAAACTTAATATAAATTAGGTGTTCACTAATAGTACGATCAAATCCAATTTAATAAAAACTCCCCTGATACAGCAGGTTGCGTGTATTCAATTCCCTGCAATGATTGTGATTCTGTGTACCTTGGACAAACAGGAAAGTCCTTACAATTGCGGTTGTCACAACATGCTTATAGTATTAGAACTGCCCAAACGTCTAATGCATTGTATCTACATACGAATTTATGCGATCACAATATTAACTGGAATGGTGCAAAAAGCATTACCAATTGTGGGGATTTCGTGGCACGGAATTTGATTGAGTCTGCTCTAATCAGTCAGTGTCCAAATCTTCTTAATGTTAGTACTGGAATGTACAAACTTGATCCATTTTTAAGTTATAATATTGCACAACAGTTTAAGAAAAAACTGTAATGTTAAAGAGGCTTACAATGTCTCATTATAATTTTATATTATATATTCATTTATTGCATGTTCATGAGGCCTTTCTTTAATCTTTCATCCTTTTTCTCTGACCGCTTAATCCTCTTTGACCATTCTAAGCTAAGCATTACCTGTCTCTGGTTAATTCCTTTCCCTAGGGTTGGGTTGGTCAGGTGTCGGCCTATATATCCTCCCAATTCCCATCTCTTCTTGTCAGTCTGGTTTGACAAAGGCTTTAACCAAGTCGAAACGTTACCTCCTTTCATTTTTCTCTGTGGATTTTCCGCATAAAATGATCAGTGTTTTTGTGATCGTCAATTGCATATATATATATATATATATATATATATATATATATATATATATATATATATATATATATATATATATATATATAATATATATATATATGTCGTACCTAGTAGCCAGAACGCACTTCTCAGCCTACCCTACTATGCAAGGCCCGATTTGCCTAATAAGCCAAGTTTTCATGAATTAATTGTTTTTCGACTACCTAACCTACCTAACCTAACCTAACCTAACTTTTTCGGCTACCTAATTTTACCTAACCTAACCTATAAAGATAGGTTAGGTTAGGTTAGGTAGGGTTGGTTAGGTTCGGTCATATAACTACGTTAATTTTAACTCCAATAAATAAAATTTGACCTCATACATAATGAAATGGGTAGCTTTATCATTTCATAAGAAAAAAATTAGAGAAAATATATTAATTCATGAAAACTTGGCTTATTAGGCAAATCGGGCCTTGCATAGTAGGCTGAAAAGTGCGTTCTGGCTACTAGGTACGACATTATATATATATATATATATATATATATATATATATATATATATATATATATATATATATATATATATATATATATATATATATATATTAGGGGTACCACCTCTGGTGCAATTGCAGGGACCCACATCCTCGAAGAAGAAAACAAAGAGTTTTCAGAGAAGATCTTGTGGATTCTCACTGAATACTTAATTCTTTTCTTCTCCTACCACCCCTATTATTTTTTTGTATGTTTTGTTTTATCTTATTTTATTGCAATGCTACAGTTTACAGAGAACACACACACACACACACAAATATATAACAATTAAACAATCAGCGTTCGAAGACCTCGTCCAGCTCCTCGGAGGTTGGGTGCGTACCCAGGATACAGCACGCATTTCCCCTCTGTACTGCGACACTGAGGCGCTGGAATAGGAAACTGGCTACTCGTGGATCTCTAGTTTTCCCAATGAGTTCCTCGCCCACCTCTTTTAGGAACTTAAATGCACATTTAACCCAGGCGCCCAGAGTCTCAGAGCCTACCTTGAGGATACCTTGAGGTGCTTCCGGGGCTTATCGTCCCCGCGGCCCGGTCATCGACCAGGCCTCCTGGTTGCTGGACTGATCAACCAGGCTGTTGGACGCGGCTGCTACAGCCTGACGTATGAGTCACAGCCTGGTTGATCAGGTATCTTTGGAGGTGCTTATCCAGTTCTCTCTTGAACACTGTGAGGGGTTTGCCAGTTATGTCCCTTATGTGTAGTGGAAGCGTGTTGAACAGTCTCGGGCCTCTGATGTTGATAGAGTTCTCTCTCAGAGTACCAGTTGCACCTCTGCTTTTCAACGGAAGTATTCTGCACATCCTGCCATGTCTTCTGGTCTCATGTGATTTTATTTCTATGTGCAGGTTTTGCAGGTTTGGGACCAGCCCCTCTAATATTTTCTACGTGTAAATTATTATGTATCTCTCCCGCCTGCGCTCAAGGGAATACAGATTTAGGCTCTTAAGTCGGTCCCAATAGCCTAGATGTTTTACCGAGTGGATTCTAGCAGTAAAGGACCTCTGCACGCTCTCCAGGTCAGCAATTTCACCAGCAGTGAAAGGGGCTGTCATTGTGGCAGCAGTACTCCACTCTAGAGAGCACAAGCGTTTTGAAAAGTGTCATCATCGGTATAGCATCTCTAGTGTGAAAAGTTCTTGTTATCCAACCTGTCATTTTCTTGCAGTTGTGACGGCTACTTTATTGTGTTCTTTAAAGGTAATGTCTTCCGACATGAGTACACCCAGATCCATTACATTGCCTTTTCGTACTATGTTATGATTTGCCTGAGATTTGTACGGGGTTTCCGTTTTTATATTTTCCATTTTTTCCATAGCATGAGCTGGAACTTGTCTTCGTTAAACACCATATTATTTTCTGAAGCCCATAGAAAGACCTGATCTACATCTGACTGGAGGTTCGCCGTGTCCTCTATCTTGCCTACTCTCATGAAGATCCTAGTGTCATCTGCAAAGGATGATACAGTGCTATAGGTTGTGCTCTTGTCTATGTCCGATATGTGGATGAGAAAAGTACTGGAGCAAGCACAGTACCCTGGGGACTGAGCTCTTAACTGTTGACGGGTTGGATTTTATTTTGTTGACTATTACACATTGGGTTCTGTTGGTCAGGAAATTGTAGACCCATCTGCCTACTTTTCCGGTAATTCCTTTTGAGCGCATTTTATGGGCAATAACACCATGGTCACATTTATCAAAGCTTTTGCGAAATCTGTGTAAATTACATCTGCGTTTTGTTTGTCTTCCATAGCATCTAATGCCATATCATAGTGGTCCAGCAACTGACAGGCAAGAGCACCCTGTTCTGAAACCATGTTGTCCGGGGTTATGGAGATGCTGTGATTCCATGTATTTTGTGATCTACTTCTTAGCACTCTCTCAAAAATTTTTATGATGTGCGATGTTAGTGCTATTGGTCTGTAATTTTTTGCCTCTGCCTTATTTCCTCCTTTATGAAGTGGTGCTATCTCTGCTGTTTTTAGTATATCAGGAATAACACCAGTATCTAGGCTTGTCTCCACAGAATGTGAAGGGCCTGCGATAGTGGTTTATTACAGTTCTTGATGAATATGGAGTTCCAAGAATCCGGGCCTGGTGCGGAGTGCATAGGCATACTGTTTATGGCTTCTTCAAAATCCAGTGGGGATAGGGAGACGTCTGATATATGATTTGATGTTGGTATCATATCCATGAAAAGATCATTTGGGTTATCGATCTTTAGTGCGTTTAATGGCTCGCTGAAGACAGAGTCGTATTGCTTCCTCAGTAGCTCGCTCATTTCTTTGTTGTCATTGGTGAAAGTTCCATCTTCCTTTCGCAATGGCCCGATACTAGATGTGGTTTTTGATCTTGATTTTGCATAGGACAAAAAATATCTCGGGTTTCTCTCTATTTCACTGATGGCCTTTTGCTCTCTTTCCCTCTCCTGCGTTTTGTATGATTCTATCGGTACGAACCTGTAACAACGTTCTAGGTCCCTGTACTTGATAGATTTCTGGGTTTCCCTGAAGGTCGCAGCTCCGCCTCTCTCTGCTGTGCTGTAAGGTAGATAGGTATCGGCCAATGTAGATGCACACATGTAGTCCCACACGACCTGCTTACCCTCCCTCCACGGCTGCAGGGTTACTCCATCTGGGCGTTTTTGGCTGTTGTCAGGTCTGCACAACTGGAGTTCCCTTTATGCTGGACACCCAGCTGTAGCCAAACTTCTCTTGATGATGTCATTGACTGCTTCGTGTCTGGCAATCTTTCCCTGTGTCTTACGACAGATGAGCCCATGGCTGCCGTATTGGTCTGCCCGTGCCTGGCCGCAAATACACCGGTGCTCGGTGGAGATAGGGGCGGCAAGGCGCAGAGCAACACCAAAACTTAGGTCCCGATGATCCAGGCGGGTGCCCAAGGCGGAATTAGGGACTGCCAACAGGAAGTCCCCAGCATGGGGGGCTTGCACAGCTAGGAGACGCGCTCTGTCCTTCTGAGAAGCTAACGTCCAGCAATGCATATATATATATATATATATATATATATATATATATATATATATATATATATATATATATATATATGTAATTGACGATCACTAGTCAATGACGAGTCTGGTGTTGACAACGGCCTTAACAAGCCGAAACGTTCACCCCCAAAGAATTCTTTGTGTTTTTTTCCGCAATATATATATATATATATATATATATATAT
>WNGS01007917.1:0-19018 GCA_020271785.1 Procambarus virginalis
TGTGTTACCGCTGACGACCACCCAACCCACCTCGACAAATGCTCAATATTTCACTAGGAGACACTAGGCACTCTGGCTCTTGGAGAGGGGCTCAACGTCCACGTTTAGGGATGCGGCTCCAACACGCAGCCTTGTTGTCACGTGCACACACCACTCGAGCCGCTGTGACTCCCCACTCTCTCCTTATGGAATATGACCTCCTCAATCCCCTTTGTCTTACTAGACTTCTGTCTCCCTGTCCACAGCAGTGGTTCCTGTTTCTTGCTCTCTCTCTCCTCTTTACTATTCCTGGGAAGCCTCACTGGGACAAGTGCAAACACCAGCAAATTTGGATACATTTACTGGACGAAGTACATATACAATACACGCATACATATAATAATAATGATGAATCCTATACTCTGTACTATTATAATCAGGTTGCACTCCAACACCATTAGAACTCTATCCTCAGCTTGCTAAGTGGTATCCTATCTCTTGGTATTATCTAATGTTATCAACCTCCTCAAGTAGATTAAGTCTTACAATATAATGTTACACTACCATCAAGAGAATGTATACATATATATATACCTATAAGCACATATAAGGCAAATCAGCATTTGAATGCAATAACATACATGTATATATATACCAGTATAAATGATCCGTGCCACACAACGAATCAATCGACCATTCTATCGGTCTTAGAATACATCATATCTGTAGGTACTCCTGCCTACGTCTGTAACTCTAAACTTCAATATACACTTCTTGGCACATAAGTGGCAAACGATCACTCACCTCTCACTGCGTCGTTCACGCTAATGACAAACACTCTCACCTCCATACAAGTGATCATTTAGAACTATTTCACTACCCTGACAACTTCAGGTTCCTCCGGGCTCAATCACCAGGATCCTCTGCAGCTCCTCCAGGCTGCTACCATGAAGATTCCTTGAACAATTATAGTGCTTCTCTACTCCCACTAGGGTCATCCACAGCTCTCCTGGCTGCTGCACCATAATGTTTCCTCGAATAACTGTGGCACTTCACCACCTCTGCAGAAGCACGTGACACTCCTCCTCACTGCTTCTCCTCACAGATCGAGGTCCTCTCCTCCACTGCCTTGGAGTTTCACCAACTACTCCTGTGCTGGCTTCGAAGTCCTCAGCAACTTCTTCCCCAAAGGACAAACCTGCAACCCATTTGCACTCCAATAAAATGTTTCCCCTTTAACTCATAAACAAAATTAATCATACAATATCTTTGCCTCCAACCTCTATCTGTCTCCTACAAATAGTGAGAGTGGACTCCCCTGTGGGCGGGTCCATGCGCCACCTCGCTGGGCGAGCCTCACTCACGCTGGGAGGGGCCTCCTCCCTCAGGAGCCGGGCTCCTTCAGTTGCCCGCCAGCGCTCAGAGAAGACGGATGTCGCTCCGCGCTCCTCCCACTTCACTCTCTTATTTTAGGCTCTCTGCCTTACCAAAACATTTCTAACTGAAAATAAACATTGCTACTGTCGCTGGGTACACGACCAACTACAAGCAAACACTATGAACTGGCTTAAATCGGACTTACCACAGATTATCTGGTCGAGGGCGCTTCTCCTCTGACAACGTCTGACCAGGGCGCTTGTCACAGCCCACAAAACTGTCACTGGGCGGCCTAATACTCTCTCCTCGCCGTCCAGGACTTGAGACCGCAACGTCTTCAGCTCGATTCAACAGCTGGAACGTCTGCACCTCTTCTCTTGGAGATAATATCACTAGGGGTTCCCTCCTGGCAGGAGCTCGACGAAGCGCGGCCTCTCCCCTGCGATGTCTGGCCTCAAGTGAGGTCATCGCCCTCCACAAGCGAGCCTCACGCCTCCAGTAACTTGTCCACATCTCCCAACTGGTCATTTATCTGTTTTCTAGTTCATTGCCCATATTCTCAAATTTTTATTTAAATCCAACACACCATCTGTACTCACTAAATAAAACAAATGTACTCACTAGAAAGAAGACGAGAGAGATATCAAATAATATACACCTGGAAGATACTGGAGGGCCAGGTCCCAAATCTACACAGTAAAATAACAACGTACTGGAGTGAACGATATGGAAGAAAATGCAGAATAGAACCAGTGAAGAGCAGGGGTGCCATAGGCACAATCAGAGAACACTGTATAAACATCAGAGGTCCACGGTTGTTCAACGTCCTCCCAGCAAGCATAAGAAATATTGCCGGAACAACCGTGGACATCTTCAAGAGGAAACTAGATTTATTCCTCCAAGGAGTTCCGGACCAGCCGGGCTGTGGTGGGTATGTGGGCCTGCGGGCCGCTCCAAGCAACAGCCTAGTGGACCAAACTCTCACAAGTCAAGCTGGCCTCGGGCCGGCTTGGGGAGTAGAAGAACTCCCAGAACCCCATCAACCAGGTATCAACCAGGTATCTTACATCTGTGTTATCGCCTCTATAATTCCTGGACCTTCCAGTTAGGTCAGGCTTGCTGAATAACTCTCAAAGGGTGAGACTCGTTTCTCCTGCAGGCTGAGATCATAGCAATATATATATATATATATATATATATATATATATATATATATATAATATATATATATATATATATATATATATACATATATACATATATATATATACATATATACATATATATATATATATATATATATATATATATATATATATATATATATATATATATATATGTCGTACCTAGTAGCCAGAACGCACTTCTCAGCCTACTATGCAAGGCTCGATTTGCCTAATAGGCCAAGTTTTCATGAATTAATTGTTTTTCGACTACCTAACCTACCTAACCTAACCTAACCTAACCTAACTTTTTCAGCTACCTAACCTAACCTAACCTATAAAGATAGGTTAGGTTAGGTTAGGTAGGGTTGGTTAGGTTTGGTCATATATCTACATAATTTTAACTCCAATAAAAAAAAATTGACCTCATACATAATGAAATGGGTAGCTTTATCATTTCATAAGAAAAAAAATAGAGAAATATATTAATTCAGGAAAACTTGGCTTATTAGGCAAATCGGGCCTTGCATAGTAGGCTGAGAAGTGCGTTCTGGCTACTAGGTACGACATATATATATTATATATATATTATATATATATATATATATATATATATATATATATATATATATATATATATATATATATATATGTATATATGCAAACAAGCCTGAATGGTCCCCAGGACTAGATACAACTGAAAACTCACACCCCAGAAGTGACTCGAACCCATACTCCCAGGAGCAACGCAACTGGTATGTACAGGGATGCCTTAAACCACTTGACCATCACGACCGGACATAAGGAAGTGATAGCCTGAGCTATATGAACCACTTCCCCGCCGGCACCTGGATGGTTATCTTGGGCATAGCATTTTATCAAATCACCTCATTTTTGGGGCAACACGTGAGGAACACAAAGGCAAACAAGCCTGAATGGTCCCCAGGACTAGATACAACTGAAAACTCACACCCCAGAAGTGACTCGAACCCATACTCCCAGGAGCAACGCAACTGGTATGTACAGGGATGCCTTAAACCACTTGACCATCACGACCGGACATAAGGAAGTGATAGCCTGAGCTATATGAACCACTTCCCCGCCGGCACCTGGATGGTTATCTTGGGCATAGCATTTTATCAAATCACCTCATTTTTTGGGGCAACACGTGAGGAACACAAATGCAAACAAGCCTGAATGGTCCCCAGGACTAGATACAACTGAAAACTCACACCCCAGAAGTGACTCGAACCCATACTCCCAGGAGCAACGCAACTGGTATGTACAGGGATGCCTTAAACCACTTGACCATCACGACCGGACATAAGGAAGTTTCACTCAGTTTCACTTAGTAGGATTCTCTTGCCCTTATTCTCCTACAGTGAGTACCGGGTACAGGATTTCCTGCGATCTTGATTTATTAATCATTTACCATCTTGAAATTATCATTAATTGTTAACGATTCCACAGGATAGGTACCAGTTGCCACGTTGTCCTGTTTCTGACATTCACCATATCACAACAGTATATTCGTTGTACATTTATTTGCTAAATTTTCACCATGTTTCGTCTCCAAGCTTTCCGTACAGATCCAGCAGGGGAAATAGGAAACTGAAGTCGTGCCAAGAGGACCGAATTTAAATTCTTGCACATGAATATAAACTAGATGTTCCCTATGGGCCAACAGAATGAGATACACAACATTCTTTTAGATCACTTTTTAGATGAAGGGGTAATAGACTCTGACACTCACGAACATTACACAATTGCAGATAAACAAGATTTGGCCACTATGAAACTTAAACTCGAACTTGCCAAGATCGAGCGGGAGCAACAAAAGGAAGCAGCCGCCATCAAGAAAGAGGAGCAGAACGAGAGGCCGCATTACTCAAGGAACAACAGGAACGAGAGATCCACCTCAAGGAAAGAGAGCTCCACCTCAAGAAAGAAGAAGCCTCCTTACTCAAAGAACAACAGGAACGAGAAGCCGCCTTACTCCGTGAACGTGAGCGAGTACAGCTGGAAGTAAAACAACGTCACCTGGAGATGCAATGCGAGCATGAAAAACAGCAAGCGGATCTGGCTCTAGCATGTCGTCGACAAGAACTAGAGTTGGAAACTACACACCAAGCTCAACGCCAGCAAGCTACCGCCAGTCTTCCAGTAAGTTTCAATGTCTCCATGCAAGTAAGTTAATGCCACCGTTCGTAGAGACAGAGATCGACGTCTTTTTTACCACCTTTGAGACCCTAGCTAATCACTTAACTGGCCTGCGACCAATGGGCTACCCTTCTCAGAGTACATCTCACAGGTAGAGCTGCAGTCACCCTCAGTACTTTGGCATCTGAGAATGACTACCAGACCCTGAAGCAAGCAGTGTTGGACGCCTACCTTCTCTCCACCGAAAGCTACCGACGAAAATTCCGTGATCATCTTTAAGGCAAGTACCACCACCTTTCTAGAATTTGCCAATACCAAAAGGAGATATTTTATGAAATGGCTGGAAGCAGCACATGTCTCTACCTTTGCAGAACTCGTCAACCTCATGCTATTTGAAGAATTCTTGAGGCGTGTACCTCCTCCTGTCCGTTTATATTTAGCAGATAAGGACGAGACCAACTACGTAAAATGTGCGAAGTCGGCTGACACTTACAGCCTCATCCACCAGCTGACACCCGAACCACCTTCCAGTAAGAAGTCTTGGTACAGTTACGAGAAAGTGAATACGGACCAAGCTAGCTCGCAATTGTACTGTAAGTATTGTAGACTCTATGGACATACCATAGATAAATATGGTAAGTCTCAATACAAAGGTAATACTGAATCCACTAAACCCAAACAGACTCCTCCTAAGTCCGGTAAGCCTGTGATGAATGTTGGTGTTCATGTTGATGATCTTTCTCTCTTCAGTAAACACCTGTATCCTTCGGGTTGTGAAGATTACCTTTGATGGTAGGACCCTTCCGTCCTCTGTCATTCTTGCTGGTGCCAGGTTCTCTGTCCAGGAGTACATTCCTTCTCCTAGGCTCTGTAACAAGTGCTGGAGGTTTGGGCATGGTGCCCTCCACTGCTCTGGGACTGTCTCTCTCTGTCCTTTGTGTGGGGGCGAAGGTCACTCTAAGTCGGAGTGCACTTCTTCCCAGGCTCGCTGCCTCAACTGCGGTGAGGCCCATCCTACCTTCTCCCATGCGTGTATTCATTACAAGCTTGAGGCAGCCGTCCTCAACTTGAAGCACCGGGAGCGTTTATCTTTTTCTGAGGCGAGGCGCCAGGTTCGCCGGGTCCCGCCTTATGGTAACACGCCTTATGCTCGCGTGTTGTGCTCTTCCTCTCCTCGTCCTTCCCACCTTCCTCAGACTCACAACCGTTTCCAGGCCTTGGACCCTGATACGCCTACTGCCCCCTTTTCTGTTCCTTTGAGTTCTGTCCTGAAGGGTCCCCATCCTGGTCCTCTGTCTGGGGTTCCCCTTCTTTCTACCAGGTTTGTCATGTCTCCTGTGTCTTCTCGTCTCCCTCCGATCCTCCTTCCAATCCATCTTATCTGTCTCTTGACTCTCCCCTCCGCCTGTCGGTGCGGGCTGATGTCCATCACTGTCCTAACGGCCGTTGTGTGTGATCTCGTTCAGCTTCTGTTGAAACGCTGGAAGCCGTTGCCCGGTACGTAGTTGCTGGGTCACCGGTCTCTAAGTCAGAAGCGTAAGCCTGGCTCCTCTCCTTCCTCCTCCCCAGCAGGTAAAAAGGCTTCGCTTTCTTCTACGGTCTCTACTACTGACTCTATCGCTCCTTCCCCTCCCATTTCGGTGGTTGCGCCCCCTGTTCCTGCTATGGAGGTTTCTTTGGCCCCCGCTTCCCTCTCGGTTGCTGCTCTTGCTGAGGTGCGCTCCTCTCTTTCTACTCCTCCTCTTCCTGCTGCTGTCCTTGACTGCTCCTCTCGCTTGTCTCTTCCCTCTTCCTCCGGATCCCGCCACCTCCACCTCTGATCTTCTTTAATGTGCTATGTTGCTCTTTCGCCTTTGTTTCTTCCTTGATCTCTGTTGTTGTCCTTTCTCCTCTCGTCAATGTCTATTCTTCAATGGAACGTTCGAGGTTATTACGACAATTTCCTTGAACTCCAACTTCTGATTTCGCGGTTTTCGCCCCTTTGTGTCTGTCTCCAGGAGCCGATGCTTGGTGGTCGTCCTGGTCGCTTTCGAGGCTATTCCTTTCTCTCTCTCCCCCCCCCCAGCTGTTGGCTCCTAATTCTTTTGCTCCTTTGATTCGCTCTGATGTTCCCTCTGTCCCCTTACTTTTTCCTTTGCCTCTCCATTGTTCTGCTGTTCGTATCTTTGTGGGGAAATGGTACACAGTTGTTCCATTTATCTCCCCCGAGTGTCCTTGTCGTGTTTGTGTGTTCCTGAGGGTCTTGGTTGTAGGGTTGATATAAAGTAATTGCTTGGTTATTGACTTTAATACTTATAAACGATTACATGACAAGCTGCTTCCAAGCTGGTGGCGTTGTTCCGAACCCTCTCTAGTTTACCTCCTTACTTGCATCTGAGCCACAACACATACAAACGGATGGTACCGTTTTCTATGAACAAGACATCCCTCCTTTTCTTTAAAAAGAATGAATACAGGATGTCTACCATGCTTGTAGCACAAAGTAAAGTTATTGACACAAAGTAAGTTATTAACATATCAAGAGATATTGCATACATTTAACATTAATTAAGCACACAAAGAATTTAAACAACTTAATCTTTACCACACAGGATTTCAGTGTTAAAAATACAAATGCAATGTTAAACAAAAAATGAAAGAAACTGTAATACAAAGTTACAAAATATTGAATGAGAGATCTGCATTATTCAAACAATATTAAATTTAGTTTAGCATAATAAGTACAAACTTTGCATTACATAAGAACACAATTTATCATCAAATCGCGTAGGGCGTTTTACATGACGTTTAGTACGAGAGTCCTTAAATACAAGAATATCCCTTGATGAATTGTTTGTCGGGTTATAGTTCGTTTTTTCTTTTTCCTTTGTGCGACTTTTCACTTCATCATTTTCTACACTAGTTGGAATCACTTTGAAATAAGCCATATTACGGGTTATACTATGATCTCTATTACTAGCTGTTACCATAGTTCCTTTTACACTAATCACTTCATATGGTTTGTATCATACGGCATATCTAGCTTTCCCTCTTTTTTCTTTTTAACGAGAACAGTATCTCCAACCTTTATGAGTTGTTCCTTTGCACGTTGATCATGAGCAATTTTCATTTTGTCCTTGGCCCTCATGAAAGCGGTACACTGTGCTTATGCCGAAAGACGATCCTGGAAACAAGCTATGTATGCTTTTCTCAGGAACTACCGTGCAACACCACAATGGCGACGAGGATAAACTGTGAACACAGGTATTTGTTCAGCTTAAAAAACAAGTAAGCGTACATGACGCCACCAGCTTGGAAGTAGCTAGTCATGTAATCGTTTATAAGTATTAAAGTCAATAATCGAGCAATGGCTTTATATCACCCTACAACCAAGACTTCCTCAGGAACACACAAACACCACACATCAACATTGTTTGCAGATTCCACTGCTACAGCATTAGAAAGCTAAAGTAGCCCCAATTTGGTTGAAGTCTTGTAACTGAGTAGAGACTCCTCTACATTCCTAACAACATGGAATGTAGTAATGAGCATTGCACTCTTTGACTTTATCTCTGCAGTGAAAGTTCGTCACTACCTTTGAAGCATAGGCAGTGGCTTTACCATTATAGTTTTCAAGCTTTGGGAACTGTTTTTTAAGTTTTTCATAGTGGCACTTAGCAATGGTATCAGTGTTTGATCCAGTGTCAATGAGAACTTTGAGACAAATACCAGCAATGTATACTATAGTCTCTGGGTTGTTTAGAAGATCATTCCATTCTATGATTGCTTGTACTCCATAAATGTAATCACATTCAGTGTCATCTGAGACTGGTTGTAATGAAATGTTGACTTGCACATTATTAACATTCTGGATATGAGGTGCAAGATTGTGTTTACCACCTCGACCCCTATGACCTGATCCTCTTACAGTGCTTTTATTCACTGACTGTGGTTTCTTTAGTGCGGAACGACACATAGGACCAAAATGGCCTAGTTTTCCACACTCGTAGCACTTCTTACCTTGAGCAGGACAAACATTATCTTGGTGTGGGTAGTCTCCTCCACAATTGTATCATTTATTGTTGACACCCTCTGATGTGGGGCATTGTGACTGCTTGAGTCATGTTCCATGACTCCAGGTGTGATGTGGTTCTCGGCTCAATTTGCTGTTAGACTTGCCATGATATCTTTGATCACGGTGTCCTCCCTGAACCTACATACCTCATCACTGTTAGTAACAGTGGCAAAACCGTTCTTGGCACTGCACTCCATGACACGAGCATCACATGCAGCATCTCCATCCATGAGCAATATCCAGTATCTTGGTAAGAGAACTTTCATCATCAACAAGTTTTAGAGCTCTTCGACAGAGACGTGTAGATGTGCATGTTTCAATTATTTGCTGTTTGGTTTCTTTGTCAACATCAGCAAACTCACAATGGGCTGCCAAATCCTGCAGACGTGTGTGGTATTGATCCACAGTTTCATTAGCCCCTTAACTGCGTTGCCTCCAAATGTGACACCCCCGCAGTGCGCAGGAAATAAATTATCTGGAAAAAATTAGTTTTTCTTTGTAAAGTCTCAGAAACCCTTCCCTCAGTATGGGTATGTAGAAAAAAAATCGAAATTGTACTTACTTTGGCTGCTATGGGGTACATAAGTTGGGGCATGACGTCATCATTTCCTGTTCGCCGTGGCGCGCGAGTTACTGCGAATATATTTTCGTTCATTTTTTTCGCACAGTTCCAAATACATTTTATTTGTTTTTACGTGCTAATCCTATGTATAGTGAACACGTACACCATATTATGGCAGTAAAACATCCGTACTGTCCGAAGACACTGTGTTACGTGCATGACACTTGTGTACACATATGCAGCACATATTTATTATGTATCATGCTAATTTATGTATATATATACAATCTATTTACACACTATACACTGTCACACACTATATACATTCACCATCAACACATTCAGAACACCGCGAGTGAGAGCTGCCACACCCAGCCAGCCCTCCCTCACTTCTCCAACATTGTATTCGCCAACTTTGCCCCTCCCATCATACAGTTATTCACACCAATGTTTCGTGCTCATTTATGTATATTTACAACATATGTACACACTATACACTGTCACACACTATATACATTTACCATCAACACATTCAGAACATCGCGTAGCAGCTGCTTCGTATGGGTCAATAGCAGCTGCCTCGTATGGGCCAATAGGAGCTGCCTCGTATGTGCCATTAGCAGCTGCCTCGTATGGGCCAATAGCAGCTGCCTCGTATATGCCAATAGCAGCTGCCTCGTATGTGCCAATAGCAGCTGCCTCGTATGGGCCAATAGGAGCATTTGGCCATGAACACATTCAGAACACCTCGAGTGAGAGCAGCCCCACCCAGCCAGTCTCCCTCACTCCAACATCTTACTCGCCAACATTGCTCCTCCCACCATACTGTTATAGTTCTTATTATACATGTTCTATATACCTATGTACATGTTTTATTTACCAGAACTATGCAAGTAAGCCGGTATTGTGTCCAAACAGTACAGTGGCCACCATACACTGCATAAAAAATCACACAGCAGACGACGCTACGATTACGTCACCTCCCTCACCAAAATAGCGCCTCTCAACATTCTCCTGTTGCTGTTCTTACACTATATTCACACACTATATATACCCATGTACATATGTTTTGCCCATATCGAACCACTAAGCTAGTATGGTGAGCAAAACAAGAGTGGCTGCCACACACACACATTGAGGCTACCTCAATTCTCGCCCTCCCTCCCTCACCAAAATTCCTTCTTCCACAATACTACGCACAACGCTAATTATAACCACAATCCTGGTCACTAATTCCTGTAAATGAATAACTGACCACACGTTTATTTTGAAAAGGAACCTAAGAAATCATTTGAAGATTCCTAGATGGACGAAATAATGCTGTGGTGCTGTGGCTAGCGAAGTGAACATCGTGAACAGCATTGAATCACTGATATTTGAACATTGTACTCATTATCACACTCAGGCTCTTCTATAGCACTATCATAGCTAAATAATACAAGTTATATATATATTTTGACATTAGGCGATGCTGTGGTCACACGCTGAACAGCAGTGCTGTGCGCTCATGCTGCGAGTGCCAGCCTTGGTTGCTCACTCACTACTGAGGCTCCCACACCCGGGAATGTGGACCACGATTTTTTTTAAAGACGACGTCTGTTTACAAGAGCCCTGAGGAAGCTGATGTTATCCCCATGTAGCCGCGGGAGTTTTGAATGGAACGTGAAAAATACAAATACCCGGAGGCGCATTGCGCAAACCAGACGTGAGCCTGCAGGCGCGTTGCACAGTTTAAGGGTTAGAGAGTTGGTTCGCTCTCCTGAAATGCATAATTTCCATTGCAGTATTATGTCTTGGTTTGAAGTGCTCAGTTAATTTGACTTTGGCGATGTCATAATCTTCGTCACCACCAGTGTCTTTCAGTGTGTCAAAGATGTCACAAATTCGATCACCTACATAATGAAGTAGAAAGGCACGCTTTCTTTCAGCACTTTTGATATCAAACTATCAACAAATTTTCAAGCCTTTTGAGCCATCTGGTCCACCTCTGTGACAGGTTTGTCTGGTCACAGTCAGGATCAAATGCAGGAAACTGAGGTATATTTGCCGTTTTTTACTGTATAAATGTAAACTTATCACTTAAATGTTCCTCAGAATACTAAACACTTACTGCACTGTATATGTTAGTTAAGAATTCACTGTAATTACTTTAATTTTGCAAAGCACACAAGCATTTTAATGCAAAAGTTCACAGTAGTGCACAATACACCAGCAGCTGACGTCTTACCTAGCCTTTGTGTACATGTGTTGTTCCTACTCACAACTGCACAGTAGTTGGCACAGCAGTTGGTATAGCAGTTGGCAGCAGTTGGCACAGCACTTGTCAGCAATGTTATTGTTTGATGAGTTTTCAGCACCGTCAACACAGCAGCCAGTTCACAGCAAGATGAATTGTGTAGCACAGAGTGTTGTTTCGTATATAAACAGCACTCCTGTGCTCCTACTGGGTGATTTCATTTGTTGTCATTCCCTTTGGGGTGATGCTCTGATGAACACCCGAGGTCGCCTTGAGCCGTTTATCATCTCTTCTTCCCTGTCTCTTCTGAATTCTGGCGAGCCCATGTATTTGGACTCTCGGACACGCACCCTTTCCTGTCTTGATCTTTCTCTTTGCTCGTCTTCTCTTTACTAAGATTTCACATGGCAGGTTCTTGATGACCTCCATGGCAGTGACCATGGTGACCCCATTCTTGTTACCTTTTCTCTTTTCGCCCTTCCCTCTCCTTCCCTAGGTGGCAGTTTGCTAAAGTGGACTGGAACCTATTTACCCTCAGTGCTGCTTTTTCTGACCCCTCCCTTCTGCCACTCCCATGCTCGCTCCTCCTTTTCATGACACTGTCTTCGACGCTGCCCTCCTCTCTATTCCTTGCTCTTCCTCTCGGGGTCCACGGAAGTGCGTTTCCTGGTGGAATGCAGATTGTGCTCGGGCTGTCTGCTGTAAGCGTGCAGCCTCGAAGAGACACCGCCGTCGGCAGACGGACTATTCTTTTCTTTACTTTTGGAAGGCGAGTGTGGGGGCCCTTAGGGTCATCCGTACGGCTGAACGTGAATGTTGGGCATCTTATGTCTCCACCATTACGTCCGAAACTCCTCTGCCACAGATCTGGAAGTGTATCCGCAAGACAGCGGGTAAGTTCATTCCCGATGTTTCACCGGTTCTTCACCTCTGTGGTACTCTTGTGGCGGACCCTTTGCAGGTTGCTACCGAACTGGGTTCCCACTTTTCTTCTGTTAGCTCTGGTCTTCATCTTCCCCAGTCTTTCCTTCTTCATAAACCTGTCCTTCAATCTCGTCCTTTCGATTTCTGCACTCGTCTTCGACTTCCTTATAACGATCCCTTCTCTCTCTCTCTCTCTCTCTGCACTTCGTTCTGCCCTGGCCCTCTGCGGTTCTACAGCAGCGGGCTCCGATGGCATTCATTATGAGATGCTTCGCCATCTCCCTCCGTGCAGGTCTCAGTATTTACTGAGTCTGTATAATCGGATCTGGGAGTCGTCGTCAGTCTCTGAGGACTGGCTCGATGCAGTTGTCCTCCCTGTTTGCAAACCAGGGTCTCTGGGAACGTCCCCTAAAGACTTTCGCCCTATTGCCCTCACAAGTTGTGTTTGCAAACTCATTGAACGTATGGGTAACGTTCGTCTGATGTGGTTCCTGGAACACCATCACCTCCTCTCCCCCTTCTCAATTTGGTTTCCGCAAGTGCCGCAGCACAACAGATGACCTTTTAAACTTGGAGGTCTATATTCGTTCTGCTTTTGCTGCAAAGACCTCCGATGTTGCCGTCCTTTTTGACCTGGAAAAGGCTTATGACACCACTTGGCGTTATCATATTCTATGCCAGCTTCATTCTTTTGGCCTTCGTGGTCATCTCCCTCTCTTTCTCCGCAGCTTCCTCTCTCGTCTTTCCTTTCGGGTGAGGTTTGGTACCGCTCTCTCTGCCTCTTTTCAACAATACGATGGTGTGCCCCAAGGTAGTGTTCGTTCTGAGCACTACTCTTTTTCTGGTTGCCCTCAATGATCTTTCCTCTCTTCCTTCAGGCGTCTTCTCCGCTCTCTATGTCGATGATCTTACCCTTTGCTGTCAGGGTTATGATTCGTCTCTCCTTCAACTTGTGATTGATGCCGTGTCGCCTTGGGCCATCGATCATGGCTTCAAGTTTTCTTTTACTAAGACTTGTGCCATGACTTTTACTCGGAAACGGGTCGTTCTTCGTCCCTCTTTGTCACTTTATGGTCATCCCCTTGAGTACAAAGATTCTGCGAAGCTTTTGGGGTTATTCTTTGACACTCGTTTGTCTTGGTCTCCTCATATCTTTTACCTCCGTGTTGAGTGCTCTAAGGCCCTTGCTCTCCTTCGGGTATTGTCCCATACTTCTTGGGGAGTGAATAGGCACACTCTCCTTCCTTTACATTCCACTCTCATCCTGTCTAAGCTCGATTATGGTTGCCCTGCTTACTCATCTGCTTCTCCTTCTACTCTTCGCCGTCTTGATGCTTTGCACCATACTGGGTTGTGCCTCAGCTCTGATACCTTTCGTTCGACTCCTGTCCTCAGCTTGTATGTTGACACTGGCTTCCAGTCTCTCCAGGACCGCCGTGATCGCTACATCCTTCACTATCTTGCACGATCCTTGCAATATCCTTTCTCTCGCCTCTGTCGTGCTTTAACTTTTACCCCTCTTGCAGTTCCTGTTCCTCTTCACCACCTCCCTCTTTCTGTCCGGTGATCTCTCGCTTACAGGATTCTCTTTCCGTTTGTATTTCTAATGTTTCTCCTCGTGTTGTTCCTTCTTTGCCCCATGGAGAGTCCCCCTTCCACAGTTTTGTGCATCCTTGACCCACATCACCAAAGCTTTTACCCCTTCTACGGTTCTAAAACGCCTTTTCTTGAGCACTTTTATTCTCTCTCGCACTCCGTTTCCGTCTTCACTGATGGGTCTAAGTCTGCGGACGGTGTTGGCTACTCTGCTGTTTTTCCTGATCACACTTATGTGTCGCTTACCTCCGGAGACTAGCATCTAAGTCGGTTGAGTTTTGTTGGGTTTCCAGCCATATTGGTGTCTCTTTAAATGAGCGTGCAGATGCTGCCGCCAGGGAAGCTGTCTGCTCTTGTCCCATCTCTCTTAAAGGTATTCCTTATTCCGACTTTTACCCGGTTATCCATTCCTCCATCCTTACCCATTGGCAGGCTTGTTGGTCGTCTGTTACTGGTAACAAACTACATTCTCTTAAAGGTTGTTTATCCTCTTGGCCGTCCTCCTGCCACCGTAACCGTCGCTGGGAAACGGCTCTGGTGAGGTTGCGTATTGGCCATAATCGCTTAACTCATGGCCACTTGATGGAGCGCCACCCTGCTCCTTATTGTCCTAATTGCATTGTCCCTCTTATGGTCGTGCATATCCTTGTTGAATATCCTGACGTCAGGTACGAGCGTGTGTCTTGTTTCCCGACCGTCCCCCGTGGTCACTTTTCTCTCAATAGTATTCTCGGTGACTCGGATACTTTTGATATCGTTCGCCTTATGCGTTTCTGTTCTCGTATTGGTGTCCTTGGTGATATTTAGCGCCCTCTGATTTTCCTGTACGTTTGATGATTACCCTGAGGTTACCTTGAGGTGCTTCCAGGGCTTAGTGTCCCCGCGGCCCGGTCGTCGACCAGGCCTCCTGGTTGCTGGACTGATCAACCAGGCTGTTGGACGCAGCTGCTCGCAGCCTGACGTATGAGTCACAGCCTGGTTGATCAGGTATCCTTTGGAGGTGCTTTTCCAGTTCTCTCTTGAACACTGTGAGGGGTTTGCCAGTTATGTCCCTTATGTGTAGTGGAAGCGTGTTGAACAGTCTCGGGCCTCTGATGTTGATAGAGTTCTCTCTCAGAGTACCTGTTGCACCTCTGCTTTTCAACGGGGGTATTCTGCACATCCTGCCATGTCTTCTGGTCTCATGTGATGTTATTTCTGTGTGCAGGTTTGGGACCAGCCCCTCCATTATTTTCCACATGTAAATTATTATGTATCTCTCCCGCCTGCTCTCAAGGGAGTACAGATTTAGGCTCTTTAGCCGGTCCCAGTAATTTAGATGTTTTACTGAGTGGATTCTAGCAGTAAAGGACCTCTGCACGCTCTCCAGGTCAGCAATTTCTCCAGCTTTGAAAGGGGCTGTCATTGTGCAGCAGTACTCCACTCGAGAGAGCACTAGCGTCTTGAAAAGTATCATCATCGGTATAGCATCTCTAGTGTGAAAAGATCTTGTTATCCAACCTGTCATTTTTCTTGCAGTTGTGACGGCTACTTTATTGTGTTCTTTAAAGGTAAGGTCTTCCGACATGAGTACACCCAGATCCTTTACATTGCCTTTTCGTTCTATGTTATGATTTGCCTCAGTTTTGTATGTGGATTCTGTTTTTATATTTTCAATTTTTCCGTTGCGCATGAGCTGGAACTTATCCTCTTTAAACACCATATTATTTTCTGTAGCCCATAGAAAGACCTGATCTACATCTGATTGGAGGTTTGACGTGTCCTCTATGTTGCCAACTCTCATGAAAATCCTAGTGTCATCTGCAAAGGATGATACAGTGCTATAGGTTGTGTTCTGGTCTATGTCCGATATGAGGATGAGAAAAAGTACTGGAGCAAGCACAGTACCCTGGGGGACTGAGCTCTTCACGGTTGATGGGCTGGATTTTATTTTGTTGACTATTACACATTGGGTTCTGTTAGTCAGGAAATTGTAGATCCATCTGCCTATTTTCCTGGTAATTCCTTTTGAACGCATTTTATGTGCAATAACTCCATGGTCACATTTATCAAAAGCTTTTGCGAAATCTGTGTAAATTACATCAGCGTTTTGTCTTCCATAGCATCTAATGCTATATCATAGTGGTCCAGCAACTGCGACAGGCAAGAGCGCCCTGTTCTGAAACCATGTTGTCCGGGATTATGGAGATGCTGTGATTCCATGTATTTTGTGATCTTACTTCTTAGCACTCTCTCACAAATTTTTATGATGTGCGATGTTAGTGCTATCGGTCTGTAATTTTTTGCCTCTGCCTTATTTCCTCCTTTATGGAGTGGTTCTATCTCTGCTGTTTTTAGTATGTCAGGGATAACGCCAGTATCTAGGCTTTGTCTCCACAGAATGTGAAGGGCCTGCGATAATGGTTTTTTGCAGTTCTTGATGAATATGGAGTTCCAAGAATCCGGGCCTGGTGCAGAGTGCATAGGCATACTGTTTATGGCTTCTTTAAAATCTAGTGGGGATAAGGCGACGTCTGATATATGATTTGATGTTGGTGTCATATCCATGAAAAATTCATTTGGGTTATCAATCTTTAGTGCATTTAATGGCTCTCTGAAAACAGAGTCGTACTGCTTCCTCAGTAACTCGCTCATTTCTTTGTTGTCATCGGTGAAAGTTCCATCTCCCTTTCGCAGGGCCCGATACTAAATGTGGTTTTTGATCTTGATTTTGCATAGGAGAAAAAATATTTCGGATTTCTCTCTATTTCACTGATGGCCTTTTGCTCTCTTTGCCTCTCCTGGGTTTTGTATGATTCTTGTAGCTTGAGTTCAATTGTTTCTATTTCTCTCCCTAACCCTAATCGCCGTTCTTGATATAGGGTGCAACTCTCAAGTTGTTCCGCGATTCGTTTTCTTCGCCTATATAGGGAATGACGTTCCCGACGACGTTCCCGTTACAATCTGCATCTCTTTCTCTTTTTTTCCCCTGCAGATTTTTCCCCCCTGCAGATTTAAAAATATCCCAAACATCCCAAAATCGATACCTGAGCTATATATTGGAGCCAAATTCTGGCTCTCTGCACCTATTCACAGTTTGAAATTCCTACTTTTTATACCGAAAAAAGGCCAATTACTGAAAGCAGCAGTAGGTCACATTTTGCCCAAACCCCCTGCAGCTTTAAAAATATACCAAACATTCAAATTCGATACCCGAGCCATATTTTGGAGCCAAATTCTGGCTCTCTGCACCTATTCGCAGTTTGAAATTCAGACTTTTTATACCGAAAATAGGCCAATTACTGAAAGCGGCAGTGGGTCAAATTTTGCCCAAACACCCCTGCAGTTTTCAAAATATCCCAAACATCCCAAATTCGATACCTGAGCCATATATTGGAGCCAAATTCTGGCTCTCTGCACCTATTCGCAGTTTGAAATTCCGAATTTTTATACCGAAAATATGCCAATTACTGAAAGCGGCAGTGGGTCAAATTTTGCCCAAACCCCCCTGCAGTTTTCAAAATATCCCAAACATCCCAAATTCGATACCTGAGCCATATTTTGGAGCCAAATTCTGGCTCTCTGCACCTATTCGAAGTTTGAAATTCCGACTTTTTATACCGAAAAAAGGCCAATTACTGAAAGCAGCAGTAGGTCACATTTTGCCCAAACCCCCCTGCAGCTTTAAAAATATACCAAACATCCCAAATTCGATACCTGAGCCATATTTTGGAGCCAAATTCTGGCTCTCTGCACCTATTCGCAGTTTGAAATTCAGACTTTTTATACCGAAAATAGGCCAATTGCTGAAAGCGGCAGTGGGTCAAATTTTGCCCAAACCCCCCTGCAGTTTTCAAAATATCCCAAACATCCCAAATTCGATACCTGAGCCATATATTGGATTCAAATTCTGGCTCTCTGCACCTATTCACAGTTTGAAATTCCTACTTTTTATACCGAAAATATGCCAATTACTGAAAGCGGCAGTGGGTCAAATTTTGCCCAAACCCCCCTGCAGTTTTCAAAATATCCCAAACATCCCAAGTTCGATACCTGAGCCATATATTGGATTCGAATTCTGGCTCTCTGCACCTATTCGCAGTTTGAAATTCCTACATTTTATACCGAAAATATGCCAATTACTGAAAGCGGCAGTGGGTCAAATTTTGCCCAAACCCCTCTGCAGTTTTCAAAATATCCCAAACATCCCAAATTCGATACCTGAGCCATATTTTGGATCCAAATTCTGGCTCTCTGCACCTATTCGCAGATTGAAATTCCGAATTTTTATACCGAAAATAGGCCAATTACTGAAAGCGGCAGTTTGTCACATTTTGCCCAAACCCCCCTGCAGTTTTCAAAATATCACAAACATCCCAAATTCGATACCTGAGCCATATTTTGGAGCCAAATTCTGGCCCTATGCACCTATTCGCAGTTTGAAATTCCGACAATTTATACCGAAAATAGGCCAATTACTTAAAGCGGCAGTGGGTCATATTTTACACAAACCCCTCTGCATTTTCAAAATATCCCAAACATCCCAAATTCGATACCTGAGCCATACTTTGGAGCCAAATTCTTTCTCTCTGCACCTATTCGCAGTTTGAAACTCCGACTTTTTATACCGAAATAGGCCAATTACTGAATGCGGCAGTGGGTCAAATTTTGCCCAAACCCCCCTGCAGTTTTCAAAATATCACAAACATCCCAAATTCGATACCTGAGCCATATTTTGGAGCCAAATTCTGGCTCTCTGCACCTATTCGCAGTTTGAAATTCCGAATTTTTATACCGATAATAGGCCAATTACTGAAAGCGGTAGTGGGTCAAATTTTGCCCAAACCCCCCTGCAGTTTTCAAAATATCCCAAACATCCCATATTCGATACCTGAGCCATATTTTGGAGCCAAATTCTGGCTCTCTGCACCTATTCGCAGATTGAAATTCCGAATTTTTATACCAAAAATATGCCAATTACTGAAAGC
>WNGS01007917.1:50411-60549 GCA_020271785.1 Procambarus virginalis
CCTGAGCCTATAGGGCTCTATCATATATCTACACTGAAACTGTGTATGGAGTCAGCCTCCACCACATCACTTCCTAATGCATTCCATTTGTCAACCACTCTGACACTAAAAAAGTTCTTTCTAATATCTCTGTGGCTCATTTGGGCACTCAGTTTCCACCTGTGTCCCCTTGTGCGTGTGCCCCTTGTGTTAAATAGCCTGTCTTTATCTACCCTATCAATTCCCTTCAGAATCTGAATGTAGTGATCATGTCCCCCTAACTCTTCTGTCTTCCAACGAAGTGAGGTTTAATTCCCGTAGTCTCTCCTCGTAGCTCATACCTCTCAGCTCTGGTACTAGTCTGGTGGCAAACCTTTGAACCTTTCCAGTTTAGTCTTATCCTTGACTAGATATGGACTCCATGCTGGGGCTGCATACTCCAGGATTGGCCTGACATATGTGGTATACAAAGTTCTGAATGATTCTTTACACAAGTTTCTGAATGCCTTGTGTTTCTGAATGACATGTATTAGCAAGTAGATGGGGTCGCCATGGGTTCTCCCCTACGTGTCCTGTTTGCGAACTTCCTACGTGGGTACCATCAAGCAAAAGGTCTTAGTCGACATGAACTTGAAACCGGCCATATACTGCAGGTATGTTGACGACATTTTTACACAGGTACCTGATGTCAGACATCTGCAGGAGCTGAAGGAGGCATTTGAGCAGATTCTGTGTTGCGTTTCACTTACGAGATGGAGAAGGATGGGAAGCTACCCTTTCTAAATGTAACAGTCATGGAAAGGAGCGGAGGTTTCCACACTGCAGTCTACACTAAGGAAACAAACATGGAATGTGCCTAAATGCCAACAGTGACTGCCCAGACAGGTACAAGAGGAGTGTTGTTAACGCTTATGTAAATAAATAAATAAATATGTTTATTCAGGTAAGGTACATACATACAAGTGAATTTTACATAAATTGATCGATTTATAGATAGAGCTAGTACATACAATGCCTAAAGCCACTATTACGCAATACGTTTCGGGCAGGAAAAACATTAATATCTAAAACTTAATACTAATTGAGTATAAAGAATAAAATGTGTTGAGAACAAATACAAATAAAGATAAAAAAAGGGGGGAACATGACTGAAAAAGCAGCACAAATACAATAGGTCGACAACAGCGTTGATTAAAAAAATAACAGACATGAGTTGACAATAGAGGGGTAAGGTAGGTTACAGGGAATTTATTAGGTAGAGTTTCGTTTTTATCTTAAACTGGTTAAGAGAGGTACAGTCTTTAACATGGTTGGGAAGGTCATTCCACATTCTGGGTCCCTTGATTTGTAGAGCATTTCTAGTTTGATTAAGTCGTACTCTTGGAATATCAAACCTGTATTTATTTCTGGTGTGGTGCTCATGGGTTCTGTTACAACCTTCAATGAAGCTTTTGAGGTCAGGATTGGCATTACAGTTCAGCGTTTTATATATGTATAATACACATGAGAGAATGTGCAGTGACTTAATATCTAACATATTCAGAGATTTGAATAGGGGTACCGAGTGATGTCTGGGGCCAGAGTTGGATATTGTCCTAGTAGCAGCTTTGTGTTGAGTAATTAGAGGACGTAAATGATTTTGGGTAGTAGAACCCGAAGCACAAATACCATAGCTGAGGTATGGATAGATGAGGGAGTAATAGAGAGTAACCAGGGCAGGGCGGGGTACATAATATCTGATCTTAGAAAGAATGCCAACAATTTTTGAAACTTTTTTTATATATTTAGAATGTGTCCCTGGAAATTCAGCTTGTGATCAATGAGAACGCCAAGGAATTTTCCATCTAATTTGTTACAAATTTAGGTATTGTTTATTTTGAGATTGATTTGATTAGAGGATTTGTTACCAAACAGAATATAGAAAGTTTTGTCAATGTTAAGGGTGAGTTTGTTGGCAGTTAGCCAAAGATGGACATTATTTAGCTCAGTATTTACTGTGGCATTTAGAGCAAGAGGGTCAGAACTGGAGTAAATGAAGGTTGTGTCGTCAGCAAATAGAATTAGTTTGAGGTGTTGGGAGGCATTTGGAAGGTCATTAATGAAGATGAGAAAGAGGAGAGGGTCAAGTATGCTGCCCTCAGGAACACCAATGTTGATGGGTAGGGTGGGAGAAATTGAATTATTCACAGAAACATACTGGAGCCTGTCAGTAAGGTAAGATTTGAGGTATTGCAGGGAGTGTCCTCTGACTCCATAATGATGTAATTTAAGAAGAAGGTTTTGGTGGTTGACAGTGTCAAAAGCCTTACGCAGGTACACAAATAACCCAACAGGGAACTCATTTTTATCAAGAGCTGCATGAATTAAGTTAATCATACTAATAAGTGCATCGTTAGTGCTTTTTTTGGGTCTGAAGTCATATTGGCAAGAGCTAAGTATATTGTGTTTGGCTAGATAAGAGTAAAGCTGCTTGTAGATTAGTTTTCAAAATTTTTTGATAAGTTAGGCAGAATTGATACACATGAGAGAATGTACAGTGACTTAATATCTAACATATTCAGAGATTTGAGTAGGGGTACCGAGTGATGTCTGGGGCCAGAGTTGGATATTGTCCTAGTAGCAGCTTTGTGTTGAGTAATTAGAGGACGTAAATGATTTTGGGTAGTAGAACCCGAAGCACAAATACCATAGCTGAGGTATGGATAGATGAGGGAGTAATAGAGAGTAACCAGGGCAGGGCGGGGTACATAATATCTGTTGTTGTAGTTGTTAATATCTGTGAGATCACCACATTTGTGGACAGGGGTTACTCTCGCTTTTTTTAGGATATCTGGAAAGGTTTGGAGTTCAAGTGACTTGTTGAAGAACAATGCAATTGCAGGGGCTAAGGATCTGGAGGCTTTTTTGTAAATTAATGTTGGTATCTCCTCAAGGGCACTAGACTTGGTTTTAAGGAAAGGATTATCTCATTAACGTCAGTGGAATTAGTAGGCTTTAGGTACAGAGACTGTGGATAGTTACCTGTAAGATAGTCCTTAACATCAGTACTGGAAGATGGAATATCATTTGCAAGGGATGACCCAATGGAAGAGAAGAACCTATTGAACTCAATAGCAGAATCAGAGGCTGAAAGCTGACCATCGTTATTGGACAGGAGTGTTGGTTTGTTGTTTAAAATCTTCTTTGAGCCCAATATTTGTGAAATTGTGCTCCAAGTTTTTTAATGTTGCTCTTTATTTGGGTAAATTTATCTTCGTAGTATTAGTTTTGGCTCATCTAATTATCTTAGATAGCAATAACGAGTAATTCTTTGAGAATTCTTTGGGGACGGTTCCTAACCTATACTTCTTCTCAAGGTCATGTTTTTTATTAATGGATTCAAGTATTCCCTTTGTAAGCCAGGGATTGTTAAGCCTTTTGGTTGTGACTTGTTTTGTAAGCATAGGACAGTGGGTGTTATAAAGGCTAAGAGTTTTTGAAGAAAAGATTGCACTGCTAGGTTGATGTCCCCTATGTTACCTAACTCGGACTCCCAGTTGACATTATCAGCAGCAGTTATAAAATTGTCTATAGCAGATGCATTGTGCAGCCTAAAACTTATCTCCCTTGACTCTAGAGGTGGTTTGTTAATGTTAGTTAAGAGAAATGTGAGGTAATGGTCTGTAGTGCTATCGGTGATTATACCTGAAGTAAGTGGATAGGTTATGTTGGTCCAGATGTGATCTAGAGTCGTGGCAGTACTATCAGTGATTCTAGTAGGTCTAGTGATTAAGGGTATGGGTATGTTAAGGTAAGGGTATGTCGACCATGCTCTCAGCCACAGCTCAGGATGGAAGCAAGTCGATGAAGAACTCTGTAGGGTAAAGCAGGTCCTAGTCAACAACGGCTTCTCCAATGGTTTCGTTGAAGACATCATAAGAAGGAAGGTGAAACGCCATGCAACCTCTGAAGAGAAAACTAACACAACACCTATACCCCCTATTAGACTATTTTACTGGAACTTCTTTTCCACAGCTCACAAAACGGAGGAAAGGGTCCTGAAAGATATTGTTAATAGAAATATTATCCCTACAGACAAAAATCAGAAGATACAACTGACGATTTACTATAAAACCAAAAAAACGGCCAGCCTACTCATGAGAAACTCTCCAGACACAAAGCAGAACGTTTTGAAAGAGACGAACGTCGTCTATGCCTTCAAATGCTCACTTGGGGACTGTAGCCTCAAAGAACTCAGTATATAGGCAAGACAACAAAATCTCTTCCAGCGATTACGATGCATAAGCAACAGGGCTCCATTAAGAACATATAATCTCTTCCACAACCAGACCATCACCAGAGAAATCGTAGCAAACAACACAGAAATCATCGATAGATACAGTGATAGCAGGCGGCTTGACATCTGCGAGGCACTACACATCAAGAAGTCAACACCAGCAAGCAACAGCCAATTAATGCACATATGTTCTACCCACTTCAAGACTCCACTCCAATATAGATGCATCAAGAAATATGGGCCAATAGGCCCTCTGCAGTTACTTCCATTCTTACCTTCAATACCCATTGTTTCGTGTTCTATCCTGTGTTGAAAGTTTTGTTCACCTCATCCAAAACTGTTGTAACATATCACCTCACCCAAAATGCGGTATAAAATAAATGAAAGCTGTTTAAATCATAGCATAAGTAAGAACTCTGTTTAGCGTTTGCAGGTTATAGTTATGTGTGTGTAAACTAAAAGTCTTTGAAAATGTAATAAGTTATTACGAAACATGTTCAAGTTTCGCGTCAGAGACTAGAAATAAAAAAAAAATGAATTTTGGAGAATTGATATTTCAATTACCATCAACAGTGAAAAGAAACATAAGAAATATTGAAAAAATTTGTGTTAGAATAATTAATCTTACTTTGTCGATCATATTTAATAATATATGTCTACAGGAAAGACTGCTAGGGGTACCACCTCTGTTGCAAGTGTAGGGACCCATAACGTCAGAGAAGAAAATAAAGAGTACTCAGAGAAGACCTTGTGGATCCTCACTGAACATTTTGATATTTTCTTCTCCTACCACCCCTTTTCTTTTAGTGTGTGTGTGTGTATATATATCTAACGTTATTTAAAAATTTTATTACACAAAAAGGGTTACACATTGGTTACATGCAAGGTACAAGACTACTTGTCACAAGTTGTATAGCTCCTCCAGTTCCTCAGATGGCAGGCAGGAACCATGGATGCAGTGAGCATTTTCTCTCTGGATCTCCACTCTAAGGCGGTGAAAGAGAAAACTGGCGGCTCTAGGGTCTCTAGTTGTTTCATTTAGCTTGGACCCCAGCTTCTTCAAAAAACTTGCCGCACCTTTACCAGGCACCAAGTGTCTCTGAGGCAATGGGGAAAAAATTGTAGTGGTGATCAAGGTCTCCGTATTTACGTGACTTGGCTGCTTCCAATTGATTGGCAGCACCTCCTGCCTGTGCAACACTGAAGGTAACACAGGTGTTGGCTAAGGTTGAAATGCAAGTGTGGTCCCACACCGACTGTCTACCATTCTTCCAGGGGTTCACTGTGATCCCGTCTGGGCGACCGACAGGCTCATCAGAGTTGTGGGGCATTAGGTAACGGGGCTCTCTCTCTGCTGGACAACCGGCCATGGTAAGGCTTCTCTTGATAATGTCGTTAACCTCGCTGTGTCGTGCATGCCATCCTCCTGTCCATTGGCAGAGAAGGCCATGCCATCCGTACCTGTCAGCCACTGCTTCGCCACAAATACACCTGTATTCGGTGTGGATTGGGGCAGGGAGGGGGAGAGCCACAGCAGTTCAGAGGGCCTGCGGTGTGAAATGAGTGCCAGTTGCTGACATTAGAGTTGGTATTAGGAAGTCCCCCTGCATGGGGAGCTGCTACAGCCCTAAGTCGGGCAGTATCATGTGGTGTTGTCGCAGCTTCTAGTAATGTCGCAGCTTCTTGGTCGGTAATGGGGCGATCCCAGCTGCATTGCTTATGGGCTTCAGAAAGCAGTGGTTGGTGTGCTGGTCCTGCAAGAGAGATCCATTTGGTGGTGCAGTCTGTAAAGCTGGGATCATGTATCCCTGTCCGTTGAACTAGGTGCTCAGGTAGGATTTCCTTCACCAAGTTGTCAGACGCCACTGAAGAGGACAGGAACGCTGGTACTGCAATAGTGTTGCAGTGTGCACGCTGAGGCCCCCGAGTATGACAGGGAGGCCTGTTTCCACTGTGAGTTGCTGAGAGAAAGGTTGAGGGCTTTTTCTAGCATTGATTTCAGCAAGCTGTCGTACTCTTCTAATTTAATATTATTGAAAGATGACGAACATCTAAGAAAGTAGGTCAGCCTGGGAAGGACAAGCATCTGGTGATGAGGTAAAGTGCATCATGAGCATCGATGTCTTCAATCCTCTCGTTCATCCTCTTCAGGTTGTAACACGGGCGGGGGGTTCTACTGTCTACTTCCTCCCCTTTACTCTCTGTACCCGTATTCTTTACTTAGTTCTTTACCAAGGGACCCCAAAACTTTTACTCGAGCCGACTCCACGCCACGTGGTCTCAAGACGATTTACCGACTTGAGATTCTACAACCCGTATGACGTGACATAGGCTTTTAGCAAAGCCCTAGGATCTCCTTTCCGCCGCCACCACCAGACCAGTAACCAAATGAGCAATGATCGAGGTCTGGATCGACCACGCTAAACAATCAACCTTGGGGCTTGATTCCCCACTAGTAACAAATAAACCCTGGATCTTACGTGTGTAGTTAATTAAAATCAACAGGAGTAATAATCCTGATTCGGTGTTAGAATCGGCGCCCAATTCAACTCGGCCACGTGGGAACCACGTGACAAGGACAATTCACATAAATACACAGAAATGGAAATAATAAAAGTGCACATTAAACTAATTAATTTATTCAAAACTAAAACAGAATCTAAGAAATGGTAATCCTGACTTGAACACTCCCTGACTGAATATTTAACGGCAATGAATGGACTATTCCCTACAATTACTCGTAAAGCAACTCTACCTTCTATGTTGACCCGCTTGGGTAGAGTGCTGGTCTTATGGGAGGTGAGATGGTGACCTCCCCCAGTTGATCCGGATACCACACTAACTCTCCCTTGCTCTGCTCTACCCAGAAGCCAAGATCTGTATCCTTCAGCTTCGTCTAAGTTACTTACACGGCCTAAGTTATAACAATTAACCTCGGTTGTACTAACTGATCCAGATTGGTTGAATATTGTAACTGAAGTTAAATTATACAAGCATCTTAAGGAAGAGCTATTCCCAATTACAAAATAGCTATTTGACCTTTGAGAAAAATAGAGGACATGGCAACTGGTGACCTATGACCGCCAGGTCACTCCGCAATAAAGTAGTCCTGACCTGTGATGTTACTGAAGGTGACTTAAAACTCATTCTCCAAATAATTAGACTACTATTGATATTATAAACAGTAATATTATACAGTACAATTTGGATACAAAGTGACTGAAGGCAAATTTCTCTAAATAAGTGAATACTATAGGATTCATTATACGACCTATGAACAAAGGCGATTATTTTCACCACGAATTCCCTGGGGTCAGGTCCCGGGTCATCACGCGGTCTAGCTTCCCATTCTCCCTTGTATAGATATAACATTCTGGATAATTCTTACAAGCCTAGTTTGTTACAAGGTCAGTGATCTTCTTACCAAGGACCTCGTCGATGGCATTCCCTCAAAGAGGAGCACCTAGAAGTATGCTGTCCTCAGGGTTGGTTATGTGAAAGTCAGGCAAAACAACCTTTATTTGCTCTATTGTGTGTTGGTTGGTGGAGGTTATTTCGCACTTGGAAGAGTTCAGGGTGAGGCCTAGACATGCTCCTTGCTCCTGAATTATTCTTATGTTATCCAGGAGTGAGTCTGGTGAGCCAGCTAGAGTACCATTGTCCAAAAACCAAATGTTGAGCTCACTGGACAGGTTATCAGTGACTTCCTTGATGACTAGGCAGAAAAGAAAAGGAGCAAGGGGGTCACCCTGTTGGACACCTTCTAGTGATTCAATTTGATGTTCCCCGAAAAGCAAAGTGAGATTCTTGCTGTAACATGAGTTTACAAACAGGTAGAGGGAAGGAAAAAGGCGATGAACCGCACTGAGTACTGCATCCCTTCTAACCAGATTGAAAGCATTTTTGAAGTCCAGTTTTATCAGGGCTTTTTCATCCGTAATGTTGACAATGTAGGCTCTAGCTGCATGAGCCGCTGCCTCACACCCTTGGGGAATGCCGAACCCAAGCTGTTTTGGCTTCAGCATGTCGGCTGCTGCCTGACTAACTGTTCTGGCAGCAGCGTTAGCGATGAGGAGCCCAAGTGAATTGCCTACAGCAATCGGTCTGATTCCTCCATTTTTTTCTGAGGGCACAGAGTGAAGCACCAAAAAAAAATAGGCCGTATGGTCTCTGGTATGTTGCCAGCTAGATATGTGTTGGCAAATCTAGTTAGTTTCACCAGGAGGCCCTTTGCAATGTCTTCCAGTGGAGGGTTGAGCATTTGTTTGATGTGGTTGGGTCTTAGTCCTGTGAACCCGCCTGCTGATCCTGGTGGGAAGGATAAAGCTGCTTTATGCACCATGGATTCGAGTGCACACAGGGGTTCTGCTCTGGTGACACCGACTAGAGGAACACTGTCATCACGTGGAGCTCTGAGTGGGTGTTTTTCTCTTAGGGCTTGTGCTGTATTGGCATCTCTGGTGGCAACTGTGTCCTTGCTGGTGATGACTCTCATCACCCCTATTGTGTTGTCTTCTATTTTCTTGCTGACTGTTGCTGTGATTTTGGATGCCTCGGTTCTGCTGTTGATACCTTTCCTGAGGTGGGTGTTTTTGGCACGGGTGGGGAGGGGTGCCTGGTTGTCCTCTCTAGGAAAACTATTTATAAACATAATGACTGAGGAAGCTAGTGATTTGTCTCTCCTTGCAGGGACAGCTAGGCATATGTTACCAAACAGGAGCACCATGCTTGGATGGTTCCGGGAGAGTCATTAACCTTTTTCAAGAGGCTGATAGTTTGACTGCCACTTGGGGGAGGGCAGCTTTGGGGATGTGCTGCAAGGTTTCAACGGATGTCGTTTTGATGGCTTCTAGTAGGTTCTCAGTCGAAATGAAGCTGTTGGAGGTGTTTTCCCTGACTTCTGGTGTGGGACCTTGATTGATACTCTCTTTGGAAGGGTGCCACCTACCTGAACAATCGGTTCCGTTGTGGGCATGTTTGCGCACACTCCCGTTGGTCTTGAGACACCCCACCTTGTCACATACTTGGCATGTGCCATACCTGATGCTGGTGATGGGTCCTCTTGGCTGAGAGAAGCCTGACTGTCAGTCGTGACTGCGACATCCTCGGGCACTGGGTGGACGCTAGGCGGGCACTGGGTGGGCGCTGGGAGACGCTGGGCGGGTGCTGGGCGGGTGCTGAGCAGGCGGGGACGGATGTTGGGTGGGCGCTGGGCAGACAGGGGTGGATGCTGGATGGGCACTGGACGGGCTCTGGGCGGGCGGGGGCGGATGCTCGGTGGGCGCTGGGCGGACGTAGCGTGGGGGTGGACACAGGGAGGAGCTGGTTGCGGTTGGGTGGGGGTAAGGGAAGGGGGAGACCGGCACCTCTCGACTCATGGATTGGGTGATGGTATACACTTGAGAGTATGGGTGGGGGGGGGGGAGAGGGGTGACACAAACACATATGTATAATTTCGTGATATATCACTGCACTTGAAATCTGGTTCACTGTGGGCTCTATGCGCGTAAAACACGATACCTGTTTCCCGAGAGCCGAGGTATCTATTTTTTAAGGATATTTTCATAAACACTTACACACGGGTCACCCCATCTGACCGACAACACCACACCACCCCCATCCCCCCCCCTTTTCCTCACCACCATAACCAAGGGAGCCCCTCAGGGTGTGCTTGTTGGCCCCTCACTGCAGTTCAGATGATTCCACACTGCCAGTCCACTTGTTTGATTGTTTTTGGATGCGATAGTTCACCCTTGAAACTTCCCGCCACTCTCACACCTTTCCAGGATGTTCACAATGCACTTTGTTGAGACTGGGCCCGGAGGAGTCAGGATGTCACTAGATAATGGCACATGGCTGGCAGAGCCTCCTCCCAGTGTCCGT
>WNGS01007919.1:0-21089 GCA_020271785.1 Procambarus virginalis
TTCGATGTTACCTTTAGATTGGGACTTACCATATTTGTCAATGGTGTGTCCATATAGTCGACAATACCTGCAGTACAGTTGAGAAGTACCTTAATCTGGGCTCGCTTTCTCGTAACTGTACCAAGACTTCTTGCTGGTAGGTTCTGGAGTCAGCCGGTGGATGAGGCTGTAAGTGTCAGCTGAGTTTGCGCACTTCACTAAATCCGTCTCTTCCTTGTCTGCTAAGTATAGGCGGACAGGAGGAGGTACACGTCTCAAAAATTCTTCAACCAGTATGAGGTTGACAAGCTCTGAAAAAGTAGAGACATGTGCTGCCTCCAGCCATTTCATGAAATATCTTCGTTTGGTGTTAGCAAATTCTAAGAAGGTGGTGGTACTTGCCTTGACGTAGTCACGAAACTTTCGTCGATAGCTTTCGGTGGAGAGAAGGTAGGCGTCCAACACAGCTTGTTTCAGGGTGGTGTAGTCGTTTTCCGAAGCCAAAGTGCTGAGTGTGACTGCTGCTCTACCTGTTAAATGTACTCGGAGAAGGGTAGCCCATTGGTCGTCAGGCCAATTAAGTAATCAGCAAGGGTCTCAAAAGTGGTAAAAAACACATCAACCTCCGTTTCGAGGAACGGGGGCATTAACTTACTTGCATGGGAGATATTGAAACTGGGAGGAAGACTAGCTGCCGCTTGTTGGAGTTGAGCTTGGTGTGCAGCGTCCCTCATGAGTTCTCGGTTACGACATTCTAGCATTGCTTCTGCCTGTCGTTTGTCGTGGTCACGTTGCATCTCGAGTCGCTGTTGGTATAAGGCCAACTCACGTTCACTTTCTTCTTTCCTCAGTGCGGCCTCTCTGTCACTTTCTTCTTTCTTCAGTGCGGCCTCCCTTTCCTTGAGGCGGATTTCTCTTTCTTGTTCTTCCTTTCTGAGGGCAGCTTCACGTTCTCTGATTGCAGCTTCACGCTCTCGGATTGCAGCTGCTTCCTGTTGTTGCTGTAGCTCGATCTTGGCAAGTTCCAATTTGAGCTTTATCGCTCTCAAGTCAGCCTTATCTGAAATAATGTACTGTTCATGAGTAGAAGAATCTATAATACCTTCATCAGCAAGGTGATCCAGTATCATATTATTAATGGCAAATTTGTTGGCTCCATCGGGAACTTCCAACTCATGTGCAAGAGTTAACAAATCGACCCTCTTAGCGTGACGTAAGGTCCCTATTTCACCTTCTGGATCTGTTTTGAATGCTTGTAGGTGGAACATTGTGAAAATATAGCAAAATATAGGAGATACGAATATATAGTGAGAATATGGTGAATGTCAGAAACAAGAAACGTGGCAACTGATACCTATCCTGTGGGGAATTTTTAAATTAAAGTTAATTCTAGGTGGTAAATGAATAAGGTCGCAGGAAATCTTGTACCTGGTACTCACTGTGGGAGGATAAAGGCAAGAAAATCCTACTAATTAGTGAAAACTGAGTTTAAAATACAAGTGAAACACTAAATGGCTTCAAAATAAATGAGGTAGTCCAAGAAATGTAGTCATACCTTGCCAAGTCACTATAGAACATAAGCAAAGGTACCCACTGAAATTGAATATGGTATTTACAGAATTAGCGAACTTTGTGCTCACAAGAAAGAACGCCAATTCCCTACCTTAGGTAAATACCACCAGTCTGACCGACGAGTAGGGGTGCGAGTGTCAACTGGTGACGAGAACTATCGGCGAGGTCCCAATTCGCCAATAATAGTTCGTGCTAGAGGATCTAAAGCCCTCTTTTTCCTCCTAGAGTCGGATTGCAGGACTTGGGTGCTATTGACCCGGAGACAGACCACAGTACCAGGGTACCTATGTGATAATCTGTCAAAAAAGTGAGAAATATCTGGGGACAAAAGATGTTAAACACGGATAATAACACGGAAGGGGGAGATGACCAATTAAGAGTATGACTGCGCCCTACAGTCACCACGTAATCCAAAGTTGTCTCTCACTCACCATATGCTATTCCCATAATGCACAATATACACAGCACCATAGAAAATAAAAAAATGATTAATGTAAATAATGGAAGCAAGGGAAATGAAAGCCAAGTATGCTTACCACAATTACCAATACCTGAGTGAAGCTCCCGGACAGGCCCCCATTTATATGTGATGGTAACGTGTTGGAAATGGTGTTTGGCAGTCTTCCAACTAGCAGGTGTCAGTGCTGGGCCACATATACTAAATTAAATAAAAAAAAGGAAAAAAAAGAGTGACTGCTTGTCTGATAATCTGTGGTAAGGCAAGAAATACGAAAACACAAAATATAACAAAATACTTTACTTTAATATAGAAAACACAAAATAAAATAAAGACGATACCTTGGCATATAAATAATATAATGTAAAAGAAAAATATATAAATTATAACAAAGTGAAAAGGGGGGAACTGGTTACGTTAACAAAATAAAATGGTGCTGGGATATATGCGCTAGCTAAGAACCTCTTATTTGATCACACGAGGTGGGTCAAATTCAGGTGTTCATAGCAGGAGCACGAGATATATTCTGGCTGGCAGAAATGCAAGGACTCCAACAATAACTGGCGACGATTGTGATTGGCGTTCTTAGTGATATATAGCTTGCGCGTTCATGCAGCTTTCTCACACATGTTAGACTCAGTGCGGCCCGTGCATGCGCCAGAATTTGATGAAAAACTGTACCCAAATGGATCCATGAGTGTCGTCGGGGGTTGGTCAGTCAGGGAGCTTAGTTAATAAGCGCCAAGACTGACCAATCCTTATAGACGATCATTGGTGCGGTGGTCACGGTACTGTGTACGTTTAGGGGTGATCCTGGACGGCATGGGTTCGAATCCTGGCCGGGTCAAAGAGTTCTTAGTCATATATAGCTTACGCGTTCATGCAGCTTTCTCACACATGTTAGACTCAGTGCGGCCCGTGCATGCGCCAGAATTTGATGAAAAACTGTACCCAAATGGATCCATGAGTGTCGTCGGGGGTTGGTCAGTCAGGGAGCTTAGTTAATAAGCGCCAAGACTGACCAATCCTTATAGACGATCATTGGTGCGGTGGTCACGGTACGGTGTACGTTTAGGGGTGATCCTGGACGGCATGGGTTCGAATCCTGGCCGGGTCAAAGAGTTCTTAGTCATATATAGCTTGCGCGTTCATGCAGCTTTCTCACACATGTTAGACTCAGTGCGGCCCGTGCATGCGCCAGAATTTGATGAAAAACTGTACCCAAATGGATCCATGAATGTCGTCGGGGGTTGGTCAGTCAGGGAGCTTAGTTAATAAGCGCCAAGACTGACCAATCCTTATAGACGATCATTGGTGCGGTGGTCACGGTACTGTGTACGTTTAGGGGTGATCCTGGAAGGCATGGGTTCGAATCCTGGCCGGGTCAAAGAGTTCTTAGTGATATATATATATATATATATATATATATATATATATTAGTATATTTTGGTAGCAGTCTTTCCTGTAGACATATGTTATTAAATATGACCGAAAAAGTAAGATTAATAATTCTAACACAAATTTTCTCGATTTTCCTTATGTTTCTCTTTACTGGTGATGGTAAATGAAAATCAATTCTCCAAAATTCATTTTTATTTCTAGTCTGACGCGACACTTGAGCGCGTTTCGTAAAACTTATTACATTTTCAAAGACTTTAGTTTATTCACACTTAACTTATGACTGAAACAGCATTGGCTCTTATACCTGCATTTGGGTGAGGTGATGTAATACAATAGTTGGGTGAAAAACAAACTTTCAACAAAACACAGAACACGGAACAATGGGTATAGATTTGCAGAAGTTGGGTAAAAGATAGAACTGCAGAAGGCCTATTGGCCCATATTTCTTGATGTTTCTATATTGGAGCGGAGTCTTGAAGTGGGTTGGATATAGTTGTGCGTTAATTGGCTGTTGATTGCTGGTGTTGACTTCTTGATTGACAAAAGGAAATTGGAGTGTATTAATGGCTTAAAGAAGGATAAGAGTATTTGTATTACTAGACCAGATAAAGGTAGGGGTATAGTGGTTTTGGACAAGTTAGACTATGTAAATAATGTTGAAAGGTTGTTAGAAGACCCTCTAAATTTAAGTTTGTTGATATAGAACCTTTTTCGTATATTTTGAAGTGTGAGGATAAACTAAATAGAGTTTTAAGAGGTCTGAAAGACTTTCTTTTTGATTATACAAAATTGCTTGCAACTGGCTCTAAGCCAGGCATCTTATATGGGTTACCTAAAGTTCATAAAAGAGGTATACCGATTCTTCCTATTTTATCAGCGATTGGCACTTTTAATTATAAACTGGCAAAGTTTCTGGTTCCATTATTAGAACCATTAACGCTTAATGAATTTACTGTGAGAAATTCTCAGGATTTTGTAAAGGAACTTTCCTCTTTAAATTTTGAATTCCCAACTATAATGGCCAGTTTCGATGTTGAATCACTTTTTATTAATATTCCGTTGTTGGAAACCATTGATATTTGTATAAATCAGCTATTTGCTGACACTAATTTAGTGTCTGGGTTGTGTAGTAAAATATTCAGACGGTTGTTAGAATTAGCGGTTAAAGACACTGTCTTTATGTTTAATAATAAATATTGTAAACAAATCGATGGAGTAGCAATGGGATCTCCCTTAGGTCCTGCACTTGCCAATGCCTTTTTGAGTTTTCATGAAACAAATTGACTTGATAAATGTCCTTTGGCCTTTAAACCAGTCTTGTACAGGAGATATGTAGATGACACTTTTTTGTTATTTAAGGACCAATGTCATATTGAGAAATTTAGAGAGTATCTTAATGCACAACATAGTAATATACGTTTTACTGCAGAGCGTGAAGTGGATAATTCATTATCGTTTCTTGATGTCAAAGTGAACAACCTTAATGGTGTTCAACACTAATGATTTTAGAAAACCAACTTTTACTGGGTTAGGTTTAAATTTTAATTCTTTTGTTCCTGATATTTTTAAGAAAAATGCAATTAATACTCTGCTGAATAGGGCCTTCGTTTTATGTTCAAATTGGAATAACTTTGATCAAGAAATTAATTTTCTTGTGAATTTTTTTTTCAAATAATGGTTATCCTTTACATATGATTTATACCTTTATAAGGAATTTCTTAAATAAGAAGTTTCACCCATCGTGTAGGATTACTACAGTAGAAAGGGATATTAAATATATTAAATTACCATTTTATGGCACTATTAGTTTTTCTGTAAGGAGTCGTTTGAGGAAAATGTTGCAGCATTGTTATCCTCAAGTAGACTTTAGATTTATTTTTGTCAACACTAATACCATAGGCTCTTATTTTAAATTTAAAGATAAAGTGCCTACCCCCCTGTGCTCTAATATCGTATATATGTATAATTGTTCCAGCTGTAATGCTGGATATATCGGGAGTTCCATTCGGAACTTTAAGATTAGGATACTTGAGCACCGGGGAGTTTCTTTTAGGACTGGATTACCATTGTCTAAACCAGCATTTTCGGAGATTAGAAACCATTGTTATGAGTTTAATCATTCTCTGCTGGAATCTGATTTTAAAATTCTGGACACTTGTATAAATGGCCAGTCAGATTTGAGAGTAATGGAATCCTTATATATAAAGGAGCTGCGGCCTCTGTTAAATAGCAACCTTTCGGCTGTTCAATTGTACACTGTGTAGTGCACAGTAGGCCCTGTAATTTGCTTTATAGTTCATTCTGGTAGTTTAATTTTATTATAATTTTGTTTAGTTTACCATGTTTTTGCCTTTTCTTACTTATTTCAAGTCTTGACATTGTACATTATTATAATCTTTTTATTTAGGATACATAATACATTTTTTGGTATTTAGTTTTATTTAATATTTGAGTTTTTATAAGATTTTGATTAGTATTTTATAATTGTCGCTTATTCTGTTTGTATTTTATATACATTTTTGTAGATTTGTAGTCATGATATGAATATTTGTTATAGTGTTCAGTAGCTATGTGGTAGCTATCAAGTCTCACTCCAGTTGAACACTTCACGTAAGTTTAATAGTATGGTTTGTTGTAGTAGTTATAAAATTCCTGTTGTAATTTAATGTTTTTTGAATTAGCTTTTATCTATGTGACAGTTAATAAGTTTTATTTGTATTGATCACTTTAAGTAAGCTTAAGTGTTTGTTTTTTAATAATTTTCCTTTCTTTGATAGGCAATTATATTCAGTATGAGTTCTTTGTTTACCAGTTATTTGATTGTGATTTCTATTTTTTCTTTTAGATCTGATGATGAATACGAGAAGTATTCGAAACGTTATGCATTTTAAAGTAAAGAATCTGAAACAAGATGTTCAGTATATCCCTGGTTTTCCTATTCATCTTAATATATATAAATATATATATAATCACTAAAACAAAATAGTTATGGAATACGTCTGTAGTGTGAAACACACAATAATATATCTTCACCGCCAGGCCAAGCGTGTATCGCTGCTCGTCTACAATGAGGTGGAAATGCTCCTCTGTGCCCAGAGACAAAGCCACGAGCCCTAATTCTGTTCTGAATGTAAACTGGGATTTGAGTGCTCTTGTTGGGACAAGTCTTTGTGAGGCCTCCTGCACAGTTTGTTTGATCATACGCGAGGCATGATAAATCCATCTGCTCCCTCTACACTCCTCACACCTCCTCATACTCATGACTCACAAAGGAACGGCATGGTAACCTCTCCTGCAACCCAGCGTCACTATTCTGCTCAGGATGAGATTAATTCTTCATCCAAACATACAGTTGAATAACACAGGACGTCTTGTATAGCTTGAGTACACCACAGTTATATGAGACGGAACACGCATTATTTCATGCATTTTTCAGTCACTAATTTCCTCTAGGTGGCCAGGCATAGGGGGCGATGACATGGGGAATTTCCCCAATGAGGAAGGAGTTCGATGATGTCATCATACACACGTAATCTTTATACATTTAGATGAAAAGGTATTTAGATCAGAAAGCAATAGTCTTTCTGCTATTGCTACCTTTCAATAGCAGTAAGACTGCTATTGAAAAGTAGCAGTTTTTCTTGTAAACATATGCGAACAAGCCTGATTGGTCTCCCAGGCATATATGCAGCTGAAAACATCCTTCAATATATGCACCCTTCGTGGGGTGTGAGTTTTCAGTTGTAAACATATGTTGTTGAATATGACCGAAATAGTAAGGCGCTACATATCGCGCCATCAGCAAGGCGCTACATATCAATGCAGCTAATGCAGAGACAGATTCCAATGACCCTACCTAAGGAACATAAGCTGCCCATGTTGATATATATTTGTAATACCCAATTAATACCTCTTATGTTATGCCATTAATCCACTTGTTCCTTACCACCTCACCTAAAGAGAATATAAACTGGTGCTAAACACGATAAATTTATCTTTGAGAATGTAAGGCGTACCTTGCAAAACTCATCGCTAGGCTTCAAATCGTAATAAAGTGTGAAAATGAACGTAGGAGAGTTATATTTTCAACTTCCCTCGACATTTACGAAAAACAAAAGAAATATTGACATGATTCATGTTAGAATCATTAATATTACCCTTTCGGTCATATTCAACAATATAATGTGACATGATGCAGTATAGCAGCGATCAGGGCCGGTGTAGTGTGGCTCTCACTCATATAAAATAAATACTGCTTTGGCCCTTGAAATGTGTAAGTGGCCGGATGAAACAAGAAACAGATGAACAAATAATAAACTTTATTATAATAATAATTAACATAGAAAATGGTTCCTCCAAACACTTGGCTAAAACACCAGAACAAACACAAACAAGAAAATTAAATAATTAATATGAATACAATACTATACTGGTGAGTTGAAGACATCCACCGCACCACCGCAGCATCTGACACGTGTCATAAACAGGTAGGACACAGACAGCGGGTGAAGGAAGCAGTGATGGCCCCAAGAGCACCAGAGAGACGGCGTCTGTGGGTGCGGGGGCCGTATTTATACCGCTGCTGGTGATGATATCACGTCTTGTCAACGTGAGCAGTAACAAGCGGCTGGCGGTAACTGCTAGTTAACATCTGCACAACAACTGGGTAGAGGTTGTATAACTGCTGGTTAGAGGCGGCAAACTGCTTGGTAGAGGTGGCTAGCTGCTTAGTAGAGGTGGCTAGCTGCTTAGTAGAGGTGGCTAGCTGCTTAGTAGAGGTGGCTAGCTGCTTAGTAGAGGTGGCTAGCTGCTTAGTAGAGTGGCTAGCTGCTTAGTAGAGGTGGCTAGCTGCTTGGTAGAGGTGGCTAGCTGCTTGGTAGAGGTGGCTAGCTGCTTGGTAGAGGTGGCTAGCTGCTTGGTAGAGGTGGCTAGCTGCTTGGTAGAGGTGGCTAGCTGCTTGGTAGAGGTGGCTAGCTGCTTGGTAGAGGTGGCTAGCTGCTTGGTAGAGGTGGCTAGCTGCTTGGTAGAGGTGGCTAGCTGCTAGTTTGTGGAGACTCTGCCTGCCAGCGAGCCGTACCCAGCACTGGGTGGTACAGGGAGGTGGAGCGTGGCAGGGGCAGTATCCGTCACAAGACTGGTCTTGGCTGTCATAGAGGTGGACTTCCAGTGTGATGTCATGGAAGGTGAGAGGAAAGGGCAGTCCTGGATCTGCTAGCGCACAGTATGTGCTAGTGTACTGGATATACTAGTGTACTGGATATGTTAGTATACTGGATATGTTAGTGTACTGGATATGCTAGTGTACGGGATATGCTAGTGTACTGGATATGCTAGTGTACTGGATATGCTAGTGTACTGGATATGTTAGTGTACTGGATATGTTAGTGTACTGGATATGCTAGTGTACTGGATATGCTAGTGTACTGGATATACTAGTGTACTGGATATGCTAGTGTACTGGATATACTAGTGTACTGGATATGCTAGTGTACTGGATATGCTAGTGTACTGGATATACTAGTGTACTGGATATGTTAGTGTACTGGATATGTTAGTGTACTGGATATGTTAGTGTACTGGATATACTAGTGTACTGGATATGTTAGTGTACTGGATATGTTAGTGTACTGGATATGCTAGTGTACTGGATATACTAGTGTACTGGATATGTTAGTGTACTGGATATGCTAGTGTACTGGATATGTTAGTGTACTGGATATGTTAGTGTACTGGATATGTTAGTGTACTGGATATGCTAGTGTACTGGATATGCTAGTGTACTGGATATGTTAGTGTACTGGATATGCTAGTGTACTGGATATGCTAGTGTACTGGATATGCTAGTGTACTGGATATGCTAGTGTACTGGATATGCTAATGTACTGGATATGCTAGTGTACTGGATATGCTAATGTACTGGATATGCTAGTGTACTGGATATGCTAGTGTACTGGATATGTTAGTGTACTGGATATGCTAGTGTACTGGATATGTTAGTGTACTGGATATGTTAGTGTACTGGATATGTTAGTGTACTGGATATGCTAGTGTACTGGATATGTTAGTGTACTGGATATGTTAGTGTACTGGATATGTTAGTGTACTGGATATGTTAGTGTACTGGATATGCTAGTGTACTGGATATGTTAGTGTACTGGATATGTTAGTGTACTGGATATACTAGTGTACTGGATATGTTAGTGTACTGGATATGTTAGTGTACTGGATATGTTAGTGTACTGGATATGCTAGTGTACTGGATATGCTAATGTACTGGATATGCTAGTGTACTGGATATGTTAGTGTACTGGATATGCTAGTGTACTGGATATGCTAGTGTACTGGATATGCTAGTGTACTGGATATGCTAGTGTACTGGATATGTTAGTGTACTGGATATGCTATTGTACTGGATATGCTAATGTACTGGATATGCTAATGTACTGGATATGCTAGTGTACTGGATATGCTAATGTACTGGATATGTTAGTGTACTGGATATGCTAGTGTACTGGATATGCTAATGTACTGGATATGTTAGTGTACTGGATATGTTAGTGTACTGGATATGCTAATGTACTGGATATGCTAGTGTACTGGATATGCTAATGTACTGGATATGTTAGTGTACTGGATATGTTAGTGTACTGGATATGTTAGTGTACTGGATATGCTAATGTACTGGATATGTTAGTGTACTGGATATGTTAGTGTACTGGATATGCTAATGTACTGGATATGTTAGTGTACTGGATATGCTAATGTACTGGATATGTTAGTGTACTGGATATGCTAATGTACTGGATATGTTAGTGTACTGGATATGTTAGTGTACTGGATATGTTAGTGTACTGGATATGCTAGTGTACTGGATATGCTAATGTACTGGATATGCTAGCATACTGGATATGTTAGTGTACTGGATATGCTAATGTACTGGATATGTTAGTGTACTGGATATGTTAGTGTACTGGATATGTTAGTGTACTGGATATGTTAGTGTACTGGATATGCTAGTGTACTGGATATGCTAGTGTACTGGATATGCTAGCATACTGGATATGTTAGTGTACTGGATATGCTAGTGTACTGGATATGCTAGTGTACTGGATATGCTAGTGTACTGGATATGCTAGTGTACTGGATATGCTAGTGTACTGGATATGTTAGTGTACTGGATATGTTAGTGTACTGGATATGTTAGTGTACTGGATATGCTAGTGTACTGGATATGCTAGTGTACTGGATATGCTAGTGTACTGGATATGTTAGTGTACTGGATATGTTAGTGTACTGGATATGCTAGTGTACTGGATATGTTAGTGTACTGGATATGTTAGTGTACTGGATATGTTAGTGTACTGGATATGTTAGTGTACTGGATATGTTAGTGTACTGGATATGTTAGTGTACTGGATATGTTAGTGTACTGGATATGTTAGTGTACTGGATATGTTAGTGTACTGGATATGTTAGTGTACTGGATATGTTAGTGTACTGGATATGTTAGTGTACTGGATATGTTAGTGTACTGGATATGTTAGTGTACTGGATATGTTAGTGTACTGGATATGTTAGTGTACTGGATATGTTAGTGTACTGGATATGCTAGTGTACTGGATATGTTAGTGTACTGGATATGTTAGTGTACTGGATATGTTAGTGTACTGGATATGTTAGTGTACTGGATATGTTAGTGTACTGGATATGTTAGTGTACTGGATATGTTAGTGTACTGGATATGTTAGTGTACTGGATATGTTAGTGTACTGGATATGTTAGTGTACTGGATATGCTAGTGTACTGGATATGCTAGTGTACTGGATACGTTAGTGTACTGGATACGTTAGTGTACTGGATACGTTAGTGTACTGGATACGTTAGTGTACTGGATACGTTAGTGTACTGGATACGTTAGTGTACTGGATACGTTAGTGTACTGGATACGTTAGTGTACTGGATACGTTAGTGTACTGGATACGTTAGTGTACTGGATACGTTAGTGTACTGGATACGTTAGTGTACTGGATACGTTAGTGTACTGGATACGTTAGTGTACTGGATACGTTAGTGTACTGGATACGTTAGTGTACTGGATACGTTAGTGTACTGGATACGTTAGTGTACTGGATACGTTAGTGTACTGGATACGTTAGTGTACTGGATATGTTAGTGTACTGGATACGTTAGTGTACTGGATACGTTAGTGTACTGGATACGTTAGTGTACTGGATATGTTAGTGTACTGGATACGTTAGTGTACTGGATATGTTAGTGTACTGGATACGTTAGTGTACTGGATATGTTAGTGTACTGGATATGCTAGTGTACTGGATACGTTAGTGTACTGGATATGTTAGTGTACTGGATACGTTAGTGTACTGGATATGCTAGTGTACTGGATATGCTAGTGTACTGGATACGTTAGTGTACTGGATATGCTAGTGTACTGGATACGTTAGTGTACTGGATATGCTAGTGTACTGGATACGTTAGTGTACTGGATATGTTAGTGTACTGGATATGCTAGTGTACTGGATATGCTAGTGTACTGGATATGTAGTGTACTGGATACGTTAGTGTACTGGATATGCTAGTGTACTGGATACGTTAGTGTACTGGATACGTTAGTGTACTGGATACGTTAGTGTACTGGATATGTTAGTGTACTGGATACGTTAGTGTACTGGATACGTTAGTGTACTGGATACGTTAGTGTACTGGATACGTTAGTGTACTGGATATGCTAGTGTACTGGATACGTTAGTGTACTGGATACGTTAGTGTACTGGATACGTTAGTGTACTGGATACGTTAGTGTACTGGATATGCTAGTGTACTGGATACGTTAGTGTACTGGATACGTTAGTGTACTGGATACGTTAGTGTACTGGATATGCTAGCATACTGGATACGTTAGTGTACTGGATATGTTAGCGTATTGGATATGCTAGTGTACTGGATATGCTAGTGTACTGGATATGCTAGTGTACTGGATATGCTAATGTACTGGATATGCTAGTGTACTGGATATGTTAGCGTATTGGATATGCTAGTGTACTGGATATGCTAGTGTACTGGATATGCTAGTGTACTGGATATGCTAATGTACTGGATATGCTAGCATACTGGATATGCTAGCATACTGGATATGCTAGCATACTGGATACGTTAGTGTACTGGATATGTTAGCGTATTGGATATGCTAGTGTACTGGATATGCTAATGTACTGGATATGCTAGTGTACTGGAGATTCTAGCGTACTGGATATGCTAGTATACTGGATACCCTAGCTATCCAGTACAGTATCCACTTGACCATTGCAAACTTTACAAGTCATTGATAGCCGAGGCTATTTGACCAGCGACCCGAAAGCTCTTGAAATGAGAAGAGAACACCAACCTTTTTTCACCAAATCAGTCACTTACTGGGGAGAATGCGAGCCTCAATGTATGATACACTTGCATAAACGCCCAAGTTATATGTAACTGAAGAACTCAACCTCGTGAAGGATTCGAACCTATCACCAGGCTATCTAAGGTTCGAATCCCATCTAAGCCTGTGACCCTCTGACTAGTGCTCTTGCATCTTGGTTGAATTGGAAGAGGATTTCTCCAAATGTCATCTTTGTTCGAGGTAAAGTAATATAAATAATTAACTGTAGAATATATCACACTAAATTTACACACCGTTTCGAGCTTACATGGTTCATTCTCAAGTGAAGGGACAGTTGTTGTTGTTGTTTTAAATTTAGCTTCTCAGAATGAAATGTGCATGCAGTACGGGCTATAGTGAAGCTGAAATTGAGTTCGTTATTCACGATAACCTTGTTACTGTGATGTTTTAAAGTTTAATATGGAGGTGGGGTTTCCTCCTTTTCTCCCGTTTCGTTTCAGCTTCTGTTTTAGCGCACTGGTTTTAGTCTTGTTTTAATAACATTGTCTTAGTGGCGGTTATAGATGCACAGTGTTCCCTAGTGTGTCCCATTCTTCAACTGCTTTTCTAATCATTGTAGTCGCTGTTTAATTTACATCTAATTCAGCTGCTCTTGCTAGATGAATGTTGAGTTTGATGTGCTTGGCTTCAGTTGTTTCACATTCCAGTAAGTAGTGCAATAGTGGCACCTCTGCATATGTTTCACAGATATGAAATTCTTTAACTATTGGGTTTATTACCTCCCTGCACTAGTAACCAAGTTAGATTCTGTGTATGGCTACTGCAATGTCTCTGGATATCTTTTTGCCAAGCTTGAAAAAGGAGTTCCCAGTGGCTTGTACGTACCACATCGCAGTGGATCCTCCTTCCACTATTTTGGCTCTGTGGCGACTTTTGATGGAAGTATTTTATTCTTAATTTGCTCCTTAATCTGTGAAAAACTTGGAGGTATTTGAACCTGTACAACAGGTAGAGCAGTGGCAGTAATTGCTAGTGAGTCTGCCTATTCATTACCATGTATGCCAATGTGACTTGGTATCCAGTTTTGGGTGATTGACAGCCCATAATTGTGTGCTTTTTTCCTATATGTAGGATTTCTGTGATGAGTTGTATATTATCTCTGTGCTGATTGGATAACAATGCTTGGAGCGAAGATTTAGAGTCGGTATGAATGATGACATCATGTAAATTATTCTCCATTTCATAATTTATGACCTCCTTCAAGGCATATAATTCTGTTTTCAATGTTGAGCACCCACTATTCATGCTCCAGTAAGCTTCATGGTTGGTAGTGTAAACTGCTGCCCCAGCAGAACCTCTTTCTTGATCAACTGATCCGTCTGTGAAGATGTGAGTCGTTGTAGGTCTTGAGATGTTTCCATTTGTTGTTCTTTGACTGCTTTGAGCCTCTGTGGGTCACACGCTGATTTTTTAACTGGTAATCCTTGAATGATTATCTTTAGACCCTTCCCATGGAGGAGGCTGCCGAAAGGTTTGATATAGTTTATCTTCTCGGTTTTTTCGGTCCATTTCAAGTCCATCTCAAGTCCTAGAATCTTGACCAGATAATCCGTCCATGCACTTGTTCTATAGTAAAGGTTTCTGTGAAGCGACCTGTATGCTATCTTTGATTGACCGTCTGGCAGCGGTTCAAAAAAATTGTTATTGTGGCTATTCTTTGCTTTATCTGGTTTCCTAAGTCTGGTAAGTTGGTTTCCGTTCTTAGATTCTCTCGACGCATCCATATAGATGATCCCAGCATTGTTCTGAGGGAATCATTTTATGACACTTTCAGTTTTTCCAATTGGTTATCACTGAGGGATGTAAGAGCATAGTCACTGCTGCTAGGCATAGTCATAGTCAATGTTAGGTATAGACCTAACTGCTTGAACGTAGTATATTTTGAATATTGGTAGAGATGCACCCTCTCTAAGACTTGTCAGGGTGCACAAAGCTGAGTTGCTGGCTTAACAACGTTGCCGAAAAATTAAATTTTTTGACTGAATGTCATCTGGCTGTCTATTTTGACTCCAAGGTTTTGAAAAGAGGTGTCCTTCATTCAATTTCGTGTCCTTGTATTACAAGTTTGATGACTTGAGTTCTCCTTTTAACGGCCATTGCTTTGGTTTTATTCATGTTTATTTTCACTGCTATGCGTTCTGCTTCCCTGCTGATGATGTCTAAGCATTTTGTGCATGGTTCCATGCGCCTTTGCCAATGATGATGACCACAAAGTCGTCTGTATAGTTAAGCAGTTTGACTTTTGGTAACTTGAGCTCCATGAGTTGTTTCAGGAGACAGTTGAAGAGGCAGGGGCTTAGTATTCCTCCCTGAGGAGTTTCATTTGCCAGCATCTTTCAGGAGGAAGTTTTTCCTTAGAATTTGACTTTAGCTTCTCTGTTAAGCAGACGTCCTTTGGCGAAGGCAAGAGCATGTCCTTTGATTTTCTTATCCATCAGGCAACACAATGCAGTTGAAGCGCGAAGGTTTATTCTAGGTCCAGAAAATTAAGGATTCCTGGTTGTCATTGATTTGATCCAGGAGGGAGGTAAGGCATTCTGTGGTTCCCACACCGTTTCACTAAGCATAAACATATTTTGGTGCAGTGGATTATCTTTACATTCAATTCGATTAAGAGCCATTCTTTCTGCAGTTTTGGCCAGACGACTTGTTAATGAGATGAAACTCTGATTTCCTGGGTCTTTGGGTTTTGGAATGGGAAAATAATTGCTCTGTTCCAGGAGAGCGTTCGAGTTCTTGTCACCAATACTCTGTTGATGAGATTCAAGACGGCTTCTTCATCCTTTTCACCTAGCTTGACCAGCATGTTGAAAGTGATTTTGTCCTCGCCTGGAGCTGTGTTTTTAGTTTTCTTTGTAGCTCTTCTATGTTCTCTCAGATTGAAAGGATGATCTAGTTCATCAGGTAAGTTTGAAGTATCGTCTATTATTTCTCATCTTGCTGTTTGAAGTCTTTGTTGGTGAGTCAGAGTTGCTTGAGGAAGTTGAGTGGAACTGGCTCTTGAAGCAAATAGATTTGCTAATATTTCTGCTTCTTGCTCTGGATGAACATGAAGTGGCAGAGCAGGAGGCGATTTTCCTTCGGCCTTGTTGATCTGCCTCCAGATGTCGCCCAAGGATGTATGCTGATTTAGATTGGCAAAACACTCAAGACATTTTTCTTCTTTGATTTTTGCTGTTTCTTCGTGCACATGATCTCGGACAGCTCTAAGAAGTTCCAGATTAGCTTTGGTTCTATCTCTTTTGAAATTCTTTCGTGCACAATTTAGTCTGTTATGTAGTTCTTTGATCCTATCACAGTAATACCAATGGTCCTTATGTTGTTGGGTAATTGTTTTATGTTGGGGATGAAATGATTTGCTGCTCTATATATTCCATTTACTAATTTTTTTTCCATTTCTTCGGTGTTGTCAGGAGGAGTGTAGTTTTGGTGCCAAATTTCAAGAGATTCCTCAAATTTCCTCCAATCTGCTTTGATAAAATCCCATCCGGGCTCGGGAGCTGTAGGTCTGGGAGGTAGTGCTATATTAATAACTTCTCGTAACAAAGTGGTCACTAGTCAGAACATGGTCAACTGACCAATGACACAACTCATAAATACTGGTGGAGACAACTGTGAGATCCAGCTTCCCCCCACCAATATTGGGGGGGGGGGAGGTCCGTCGAGTAGAGTGGACGGACTTCAGGCACTTCATCCAAAAGGTGTTCAATATGTCTTCCGTTGGCGTCGGTTCTTGGTGAATCAAGAAGTAATTCACTATGAGCGTTGAAGACTCCTGAGATGACTGTAGATGTGGTGACTGCTATATCAAAGATTTCAGAGGGATCCAAACCCTTCTTACCGAATTATTGTAAGACTAACTCCCATAATTTCGACGTTCTCACCACAGTTGGGCAGGTCTGTGATTGCTGTGGCCTTAATATGATTTCTGACAAATATTGAAATGCCTCTAGTGCCACCTTGTACAACTGGGCAGTGGAAACCTTCATTCCTTTTGATATTGAAACTTCTTTCAGTCCGGGTGAGTGTTTCTAGAAGTAAAACAATATCAATGTTGTCATTGAGAAGCGCTGCTCTGAGTGTTTGGGCTTTGTTTTTTAATTCTTGAATGTTCCTTTGAATAATTTTGAGACTGTCGTTATTGTTCATTATTCTGTTAGACTTGAATGCATTGAGTCCAGGTGGTTTCTAATGTGCTGATCTTCCCGACGGCTTGTGTCTTCTTGGAGGGAGTAGAGACAGCCATTGTGTGCTGGAACAATTTAGTTTCGTTGACCAGACCACACACTAGAAGGTGAAGGGACGACGACGTTTCGGTACGTCCTGGACCATTCTCAAGTCGATGTGAAAATGTGGACGAAGGTGACGAAAGATGTTGACCAAACCATATACTAGATATTGATTAGACAAAGATGTTTCGGTCCGTCCTGGACCATTATCACGTCGATTGTGATAGTGGTCACAATCGACATTCGGCTGTCGATTGTCGATGTTGATTGGCAATGATTGAGACAATCGACTTGAGAATGGTCCAGGACGGACCGAAACGTCGTCGTCCCTTTACCTTCTAGTGTGTGGTCTGGTCAACATACTTTAGCCACGTAATTGTGACTCATCGCCTGCAATTTAGTTTCGTCATCTTATGCAGATGAAAAGTCACAATAACGTGGCTGAAAAATGTTGTTCAAACCTTACACTAGAAATTGAAAAGACGACGACATTTCGGTCCGTCCTGGACCATTCTCAAGTCGATTGTCTCAATCATTGACAATCAACATCAACAATCGACAGCCGAATGTCGATTGCGACCACTATCACAATCGACGTGATAATGGTCCAGGACGGACCGAAACATCTTCGTCTAATCAATATCTAGTATATGGCTTGGTCAACATCTTTCGTCACCTTCGTCCACATTTTCCGGAGGACTTGTTGAAGTGTGGAAGAAATAAGTTCAGTAGATTTTTTTTTACCTCTGTTAACATTTCCTTCCTTGACTGAGTGTTGGTCTGTTCCAGTGCTTGGAATGTTTTGTCAAGCATCTTGTTGAAAGTCTTTGTTAGGAAGGCAATAACCATTGGAACAGTAGTCACTTGATACACCTTTGGCTGCCTTTCTTTTGTCTTGGTAGGTGAGGAGACTCTGGGTTGGGTAGTAGTACCTTTGCTACATCCAGCTACTGGGGCTTTTAATGATGTAGTGGTCATCGTCCGTGCTTGAGATATCCTGGAGGCAATAGCAGGTATAGTCATTTTGCTGCCCTGATCTGTGCGGTTGTTGTTGCCTTGTGGAGTAGTGCTTTGTTTTCTCCGGTTGTTCGAGGTCCTGTTGTTTACACTAGAAAGAATTGGAATTTGGATATTTATGGAGGGTTGTTCTATTTTTATGCGCATTCCTTTAGGAATTTGTAATCTTACATCTTGGGTTTTGTGTATTACAACAGGTGCTCCTAAAAATCACAAGAGACTAGCCCATGACATCAGCCTAACAAGAGAAATGCTAAATAAAAACACTTGTCTAATAGCCAAACCTAAGATGTAAGAAGATTACAAATTCTTGAAACAATCCACATAAAAATAGAACAACTCGCTTAAATACTCAAATTACGGAACTATTCACTCTACCCACCATGAGAGTAAGAACAATATATCTTGCCTATATACTGAAATCTTTTGGGCTGACAGTCTCCAAGTGGGCATGTGAAGGCATAGATGACGTTGGTTTCTTTCAAGGCGTTCTGTTTGGTGTGGAGAGTTCCTCATGAATAGGTTGGCCATTTGCTTGTTTTTGTAGTAAATTATTAATTGTATCTTCTGGTTTGTGTCTGTGATACAATTACAATTAACTGAAGATACAATTAACAATTTACTTCAAAAACAAGAAAACGGCCAACCTACTCACGAAGAACTCTCCAGACACCAAACAGAACGCCTTGAAGGAAACCAACGTCGTCTGTGCGCGCCTTGCATAATAGGCCGAGGAGTGCATTCTGGCTATTAGGTACGACACACACACATATATATATATATATATATATATATATATATATATATATATATAATATATATATATATATATATATATATATATATATATATATATATATATATTATATATATATATGTTATTAAATATGACCGAAAAAGTAAGATTAATAATTCTAACACGAATTTCTCAATTTTCCTTGTTTCTTTTTACTGATGACGGTAAATTAAAAATCAATTCTCCAAAATTCATTCTTTATTTCTAGTCTGACGCGACACTTGAGCGCGTTTCGTAAAACTTATTACATTTTCAAAGACTTTTAGTTTATCTACACAACTTATGCTTTATGAAACAAACATTGGCTCTTATACCTGCAGGTACTCCCAGGAGCAACGCAACTGGTATGTACAGGGACGCCTTAAACCACTTGACCATCACGACCGGACAAAAGGAAGTGATAGCCGAGGCTATATAAACCACTTCCCCGCCGGCACTTGGATGGTAATCTTGGGCATAGCATTTTATCAAATCACCTCATTTTTGGGGCAACACGTGAGGAACACAAATGCAAACAAGCCTGAATGGTCCCCAGGACTAGATACAACTGAAAACTCACACCCCAGAAGTGATTCGAACCCATACTCCCAGAAGCAACGCAACTGGAATGTACAGGGACGCCTTAAACCACTTGACCATCACGACCGGACAAAAGGAAGTGATAGCCGAGGCTATATGAACCACTTCCCCGCCGGCACTTGGATGGTAATCTTGGGCATAGCATTTTATCAAATCACCTCATTTTTTGGAGCCGCGGCGACACACAGAGAAAGAGACAAGTCATCCTAGTACAGGCAATTAGATCATCGGTACAACTTCGTTCCAATAGGGTCTGAGACCCTAGGCCCATGGGGAGAGAGTGCAAGAAGGTTTCTTAAGGATCTTGATTCCAAGCTCATTGACACCACAAGAGACTAGAGCGGCAAGTTTTCTCTTTCAGCGCCTTAGTGTCGCGATCCAGAGGGGGAATGCTTGCTGCATCCTCGGTTCTTGCACGACGTCGGAGGAGATCGAGGAAATCTACAGCCTCTAGGAAGCGAACATTTTTGTGTCCACTTAATGTTCATTTTTAGTATAAAATAAGATATGTAACTGTATAACCTTGCATAATAAAGTGTACACCATAAAAAAGGGGGGTGATAGGAGAAGCGAGCACTCTTATGTATTCAGAGTTAAATAGCAAGTTTTCCCCTGAATGCTCTGTGTTCCCTTCTCTGAGGCTGTGGGTCCCTATATTTGCACCAGAAGTGGTACCAACCTATATATATATATATATATGTCGTACCTAGTAGCCAGAACGCACTTCTCAGCCTACTATGCAAGGCCCGATTTGCTTAATAAGCCAAGTTTTCCTGAATTAATATATTTTCTCACATTTTTTTCTTATGAAATGATAAAGATACCCATTTCATTATGTATGAGGTCAATTTTTTTTATTGGAGTTAAAATTAACGTAGATATATGACCGAACCTAACCAACCCTACCTAACCTAACCGAACCTATCTTTATAGGTTAGGTTAAGTTAGGTAGCCGAAAAAGTTAGGTTTGGTTAGGTTAGGTAGTCGAAAAAACATTAATTCATGAAAACTTGGCTTATTAGGCAAATCGGGCCTTGCACAGTAGGCCCGAGAAGTGCGTTCTGGCTACTAGGTACGACATATATATATATATATATATATATATATATATATATATATATATATATATATATATATATATATATATATATATATATATATATATATATATATATATATATATATATATATATATATATATATATATATATATATAATATCGTAACTAGTAGCCAAAACGCACTTCTCAGCCTACTATGCAAGGCCCGATTTGCCTAATAAGCCAAGTTTTCATGAATTAATTGTTTTTCGACTACCTAACCTACCTAACCTAACCTAACCTAACTTTTTCGGATACCTAACCTAACCTAACCTATAAAGATAGGTTAGGTTAGGTTAGGTAGGGTTGGTTAGGTTCAGTCATATAACTACGTTATTTTAACTCCAATAAATAAAAACTGACCTCATACATAATGAAATTATTTTTTTTTTTTGACTACCTAACCTACCTAACCTAACATAACTTTTTCGGCTACCTAGCCTAACCTAACCTATAAAGATAGGTTAGGTTAGGTTAGGTAGGGTTGGTTAGGTTCGGTCATA
>WNGS01007921.1:22124-36580 GCA_020271785.1 Procambarus virginalis
AGTCCACTACGGGCTCACCATAGCCCATGCTACTTGCTCCGCTCCTGTGCCAGGTAAGTCCACTACGGGCTCACCATAGCCCATGATACTTGCCCGCTCCTGTGCCAGGTGAGTCCACTACGGGCTCACCATAGCCCGTGCTACTTGCTCCGCTCCTGTGCCAGGTAAGTCCACTACGGGCTCACATAGCCGTGCTACTTGCCCCGCTCCTGTGCCAGGTAAGTCCACTACGGGCTCACCATAGCCCGTGCTACTTGCCCCGCTCCTGTGCCAGTAAGTCCACTACGGGCTCGCCATAGCCGTGCTACTTGCCCCGCTCCTGTGCCAGGTAAGTCCACTACGGGCTCGCCATAGCCCGTGCTACTTGAAACTTTTTGTTCCGAATAGCTGAATGTAAAACAACGTGTAGATCAGGCGAGTCAGTTCCAGAGGCGTGAGTGAGTTGAACACGTGACTGAAGGCCTTGAACAGTCAGCAGTTAACCATGTCTTAAGAAAGTCAGGATGGGGCGTGAGCGGGTGACTAGCGGAATCAGGTTAGGACATTCGAATTGGGAGTCGAGTTGGAGAGGCTGTTAGGAAGAGAAGGTCAAGCCAGTCTTGGGTTCGAGGCCCGGGGAGACGAGATCCCTAGCGTAAGGTCTTGGGCAGCTCTGTCAACTGTGAAGAGTCGAACCCTGTGAGAGGTGTGTGGGTATAGGTATACGTGTTGACACATTAAACAACGGAGACCACCTTAAAGGATGGTAAGTTAGGGTTTAGTACGTTGGTGCTAAGCTATGTGGACCATTAGTGTTCTGTTGTGTGGACCGTTAGTGTTCTGTTGTGTGGACCGTTAGTGTTCTGTTATGTGGACCGTTAGTGTTCTGTTGTGTGGACCGTTAGTGTTCTGTTATGTGGACCGTTAGGGTTCTGTTATGTGGACCGTTAGTGTTCTGTTGTGTGGACCGTTAGTGTTCTGTTGTGTGGACCGTTAGTGTTCTGTTGTGTGGACCGTTAGTGTTCTGTTGTGTGGACCGTTAGTGTTCTGTTATGTGGACCGTTAGTGTTCTGTTGTGTGGACCGTTAGTGTTCTGTTGTGTGGACCGTTAGTGTTCTGTTGTGTGGACCGTTAGGGTTCTGTTGTGTGGACCGTTAGTGTTCTGTTGTGTGGACCGTTAGTGTTCTGTTGTGTGGACCGTTAGTGTTCTGTTGTGTGGACCGTTAGTGTTCTGTTGTGTGGACCGTTAGTGTTCTGTTGTGTGGACCGTTAGGTTCTGTTGTGTGGACCGTTAGTGTTCTGTTGTGTGGACCGTTAGGGTTCTGTTGTGTGGACCGTTAGGGTTCTGTTGTGTCGACCGTTAGGGTTCTGTTGTGTGGACCGTTAGTGTTCTGTTGTGTGGACCGTTAGGGTTCTGTTGTGTGGACCGTTAGGGGTTCTGTTGTGTGGACCGTTAAGGTTCTGTTGTGTGGACCGTTAGTGTTCTGTTGTGTGGACCGTTAGTGTTCTGTTGTGTGGACCGTTAGGGGTTCTGTTGTGTGGAACGTTAGGGTTCTGTTGTGTGGACCGTTAGGGGTTCTGTTGTGTGGACCGTTAGGGGTTCTGTTGTGTGGACCGTTAGGGTTCTGTTGTGTGGACCGTTAAGGTTCTGTTGTGTGGACCGTTAGTGTTCTGTTGTGTGGACCGTTAGTGTTCTGTTGTGTGGACCGTTAGGGGTTCTGTTGTGTGGAACGTTAGGGTTCTGTTGTGTGGACCGTTAGGGGTTCTGTTGTGTGGACCGTTAGGGGTTCTGTTGTGTGGACCGTTAGGGTTCTGTTGTGTGGACCGTTAGGGGTTCTGTTGTGTGGACCGTTAGGGGTTCTGTTGTGTGGACCGTTAGGGGTTCTGTTGTGTGGACCGTTAGGGGTTCTGTTGTGTGGACCGTTAGGGGTTCTGTTGTGTGGACCGTTAGGGGTTCTGTTGTGTGGACCGTTAGGGGTTCTGTTGTGTGGACCGTTAGTGTTCTGTTGTGTGGACCGTTAGTGTTCTGTTGTGTGGACCGTTAGTGTTCTGTTGTGTGGACCGTTAGTGTTTTGTTGTGTGGACCGTTAGTGTTCTGTTGTGTGGACCGTTAGTGTTCTGTTGTGTGGACCGTTAGTGTTCTGTTGTGTGGACCGTTAGGGTTCTGTTGTGTGGACCGTTAATGTTTTGTTGTGTGGACCGTTAATGTTTTGTTGTGTGGACCGTTAGGGGTTCTGTTGTGTGGACCGTTAGTGTTCTGTTGTGTGGACCGTTAGTGTTCTGTTGTGTGGACCGTTAGGGTTCTGTTGTGTGGACCGTTAGGGTTCTATTTTGTAAACCGTTAGGGTACTATTTTATGAACCTTTAGGGTACTATTTTGTGAACTGTTAGGGTTCTGTTGTGTGGAGTGAGTTGTATTTCAAGGTATGGACCGAGCAGGGTTCAAGGCATGGACCGAGCAGGGTTCAAGGTATGGACCGAGCAGGGTTCAAGGTATGGACCGAGCAGGGTTCAAGGCATGGACCGAGCAGGGTTCAAGGTATGGACCGAGCAGGGTTCAAGGTATGGACCGAGCAGGGTTCAAGGCATGGACCGAGCAGGGTTCAAGGCATGGACCGAGCAGGGTTCAAGGTATGGACCGAGCAGGGTTCAAGGCATGGACCGAGCAGGGTTCAAGGTATGGACCGAGCAGGGTTCAAGGCATGGACCGAGCAGGGTTCAAGGCATGGACCGAGCAGGGTTCAAGGTATGGACCGAGCAGGGTTCAAGGTATGGACCGAGCAGGGTTCAAGGTATGGACCGAGCAGGGTTCAAGGTATGGACCGAGCAGGGTTCAAGGTATGGACCGAGCAGGGTTCACGGTATGGACCGCGCAGGGCTCACGGTGTAGACTAACGTGGTTTACAGCGCACTAACGACCCACTCCGTAGAAGGCAGTATTCCCCATCAGTTTGCTCCATTAATCTTTCACTATAGTATTCTCACCACAAAAACAATTACATTTAAGCATTCGAGAAAGAAACTATTTAATTTTTCAAGAAAATTCTATTTTTACATTACACGACTTAAAATATTACATAACAATTTATCTCCAATGAATTGTGGTGCCCTATTGATGCGTCTTACGTCTGGCAGCACAGTAACTAACACACATCTCTAATAATTTTCTTTAACAAACATTTAAAATGCACTCTGCATTTAATTAAATTTTATTTAAATTACTTACTTTTCACGCTTGATTTAACTTTTGATATCGTAGATATCAAAAGTTAAAGTTAAGTTAACTTTTGATAAATATAGATATCGAGTCTTCTCGATATCTACATTTCTCAAACAATATACAACACGGCCATGCTCGGCCGGAAACCGGGCCGCGATGCTGTTCAACCCAGGAAGCTACACAAGGTAGGTAGTTGGCCCACTTGGTCTGGCCGTTTCGGCCGGCACTTGGCCCGCGTCAGCCCATGCTTAACTGTCCTAATTAATGGCCTTTATTACTTGGAATTAACTGTACAATATTCTTGTAGAAGTCTCCAGTTGTGGGAATATTTTCACAATAAAACACAAGCACACATAACCCACACATGGCCAGGCTCCTGTATCTCACTCTTGATGTGTCCTAATATTCTCAGTGTAAGACACACACACACACATATGGTCCACATGTGCGTTTGTGGCCTGTGGCTGAGTGGACAGCGCTTCGGATTCGTAGTCCTGAGGTTTCAGGTTCGATCCCCGGATGAGGCGGAAACAAATGGGCATAGTTTCTTTCACCATGATGCCTCTGGTGCCATGCAGTTAATAGGTACCTGGGAGTTAGACAGCTGCTACGGGCTGTTTCTCAGACTGGCGTGAAGTCACCAGTGGAGTCCCACAGGGCTCTGTACTTGGACCTATCCTGTTTCTGATATACGTAAATGATCTCCCAGAGGGTATAGACTCATTCCTCTCAATGTTTGCTGACGACGCCAAAATTATGAGAAGGATTAAGACAGAGGAGGACAGCTTGAGACTTCAAGAAGACCTGGACAAGCTGCAGGAATGGTCGAACAAATGGCTGTTAGAGTTTAACCCAAGCAAATGTAATGTAATGAAGATAGGGGTAGGAAGCAGGAGACCAGATACAAGGTATCATTTGGGAGATGAAATACTTCAAGAGTCAGAGAGAGAGAAAGACCTGGGGGTTGATATCACGCCAGACCTGTCCCCTGAAGCTCATATCAAGAGGATAACATCAGCAGCATATGCCAGGTTGGCTAACATATGAACGGCCATTAGAAACTTGTATAAGGAATCTTTCAGAACATTATATACCACATATGTCAGACCAATCCTGGAATATGCGGCTCCAGCATGGAGTCCATATCTAGTCAAGCATAAGACTAAACTGGAAAAGGTTCAAAGGTTTGCCACCAGACTAGTACCCGAGCTGAGAGGTATGAGCGACGAGGAGAGACTACGGGAATTAAACCTCACTTCGTTGGAAGACAGAAGAGTTAGGGGGGACATGATCACCACATTCAAGATTCTCAGGGGAATCGACAGGGTTCATAAAGACAGGCCGTTTAACACAAGGGGCACACACACTAGGGGACACAGGTGGAAACTGAGTGCCCAAATGAGCCACAGAGATATTAGAAAGAACTTTTTTAGTGTCAGAGTGGTTGACAAATGGAATGCATTAGGAAGCGATGTGGTGGAGGCTGACTCCATACACAGTTTCAAGTGTAGATATGATAGAGCCCAATAGGTTCAGGAAACTGTACACCTGTTGATTGACGGTTGAGAAGCGGGACCAAAGAGCCAGAGCTCAACCCCCGCAAGCACAACTAGGTGAGTACAACTAGGTGAGTACACACACACACACACACACACACACACACACACACATATGGTCCACATGTGCGTTTGTGGCCTGTGGCTGAGTGGACAGCGCTTCGGATTCGTAGTCCTGAGGTTTCAGGTTCGATCCCCGGATGAGGCGGAAACAAATGGGCATAGTTTCTTTCACCATGATGCCTCTGGTGCCATGCAGTTAATAGGTACCTGGGAGTTAGACAGCTGCTACGGGCTGTTTCTTGTGAGTTTGTGGGGGGGGGTGTTTGTTGATTGATTGACAGTTGAGAGACGGGACCAAAGAGTCAGAGCTCAATCCCCGCAAACACAACTAGGTGAGTACAACTAGCTGAATTCACACACACACACACACATCCACACTCACTCTCTCTCTCTCTCCCTCTCTCTCTGTTATGACTCAGTCAAACAGTTACTGTGTTGTTAGCAATTGTAAACAGCTTGATTTCCTCCTGGGCGCTACTGTCATAACCCTGCCCCTGTGTCTGTCACAGTTACCAACTGTGACAGGTGGAAGTTGGTGGCGCGGTACTCAATGTTGTCTATATGTTCATAATATATTGTGTCTATATTTGTGTGTAGTAAACATGTGTGTATGTTCCTGAGGCGTATGGTATACTTTTAGGTTAGTATGTGTTTATGGGGTGTTATATATTGGCAGTGTTGATACTGTGGTTGACCCAGGTGTTAGTGTACAGTACTGTGGTTGGCCATGGAACCATGGCTGGCCTGGCACCGTGGCTGGCCTGGCACCGTGGCTGGCCTGGCACCATGGCTGGCCTGGCACCGTGGCTCGTCTGGCACCGTAGCTGGCCTGGCACCGTGGCTGGCCTGGCACCATGGCTGGCCTGACACCATGGCTGGCCTGACACCATGGCTGGCCTAGCACCATGGCTGGCCTGACACCATGGCTGGCCTGACACCATGGCTGGCCTAGCACCATGGCTGGCCTAGCACCATGGCTGGCCTGACACCATGGCTGGCCTAGCACCATGGCTGGCCTAGCACCATGGCTGGCCTGACACCATGGCTGGCCTGACACCATGGCTGGCCTGACACCATGGCTGGCCTAGCACCATGGCTGGCCTGACACCATGGCTGGCTTGGCACCATGGCTGGCCTGACACCATGGCTGGCCTGACACCATGGCTGGCCTGACACCATGGCTGGCCTAGCACCATGGCTGGCTTGGCACCATGGCTGGCCTAGCACCATGGCTGGCTTGGCACCATGGCTGGCCTGGCACCATGGCTGGCCTGGCACCATGGCTGGCTTGGCACCATGGCTGGCCTAGCACCATGGCTGGCTTGGCACCATGGCTGGCCTGAAACCATGGCTGGCCTGACACCATTGACGCACGACCAGGGTCACCATTGATGCAAGACCAGGGTCACCATTGATGCAAGACCAGGGTCACCATTGATGCAAGACCAGGGTCACCATTGATGCACGACCAGGGTCACCATTGATGCAAGACCAGGGTCACCATTGATGCACGACCAGGGTCACCATTGATGCAAGACCAGGGTCACCATTGATGCAAGACCAGGGTCACCATTGATGCACGACCAGGGTCACCATTGATGCAAGACCAGGGTCACCATTGACGCACGACCAGGGTCACCATTGATGCACGACCAGGGTCACCATTGATGCAAGACCAGGGTCACCATTGATGCAAGACCAGGGTCACCATTGATGCACGACCAGGGTCACCATTGATGCAAGACCAGGGTCACCATTGATGCACGACCAGGGTCACCATTGATGCAAGACCAGGGTCACCATTGATGCAAGACCAGGGTCACCATTGATGCACGACCAGGGTCACCATTGATGCACGACCAGGGTCACCATTGATGCACGACCAGGGTCACCATTGATGCACGACCAGGGTCACCATTGATGCACGACCAGGGTCACCATTGATGCACAACCACGGTCACCATTGATGCACGACCAGGGTCACCATTGATGCACGACCAAGGTCACCATTGATGCACTAGCCTCTTCTAACAGCTGCAATTGTAAATCTACAGATAAGTTGGAAACTGTGAGGTATGGGCGAGCGCTTGCAGGAACTCCACATTGTCATAAATTGAAAGTATGTCCGCTGTGACACCATCTTTAACTTCTCCTTTGGACAGAACAAAATAAGGGACAAAAGGCACTGCTGATTGTCACTGCAATTGTCCATAGTCTTTGGGGTGATGTGGATGAGCTGGCATTGAGTAGGTTATCTATTTCTGACAAAAACTTCGAAAAAATAAGGCACACGATTTGAAGACTGAACTGAGGTGCTGATATGCCATAATAGTCCATTGGGATGGGCACCTGTTTCCTGGTCTCATTGGTCAAAATTAGTTGACCGCCTTCCAGTACTTGTGTCCGGAGTTGGAGTATCTCAACTTCTGACTGTTGACAACTTAACATCAGGAAGTATTCAAACTCAAGAATATGCTGTGATAAATGCCTTGAAGATATGGGCCTTCGAGGACTTTGTTCGAGCTATGAGTTTTTGAGACAAGTTTAAACACAGGAAGGTTAGGAGGAGCGCGAGTGTTATATGAGCAAGAACTTGGTACCAATCTTCCGTTTCTGACTCTTCGCCTCCATGTTCTTCAAATTATGATTAACTCTGTGTTCATGACATGCGTGGGACAGTTTTCTGGACCATACGTATTACTCTTTATGCGATTCCAGGACCATTAGAAAGGCCTGAATTTGAAGGCTTTGGAAATGTGTCCACAGATAAACTTGATTGTGAAGCGAGTTCTGAAGAAGGATGATGCTCTGGATTTCATTCAGAAAAAAACTTTCTGAAGCTAACAATGAAACAGTTCCGGGCAAGAAGAATTCATTTTAAGGCTTAAAGACCTATCCACCGTCCACGGTGGATGTCAAAAGTCACCAACGGTCTGAAAGTTTGGCTATTCAGAGATAGATTCAAGCTCACCAGCAAAGAACAGTTTATAGGTCAGTGCGAGACGGTCACCTTCACCATTCGTCTCTGCTTAAGAGCCTGGGCCGGATTCAGGAAGGTACTTACGAAGGTTTTTCCTCTTAGCTAAGAATGTTTTCCTTCTTAGCGCCTTCGTGGCGGCTACGTCGGTATTCAAGTAGCTACACTAAGTGGAAAAACCTTCGTAAGTTCATTCCGGGATTTAAGTGTGGTTTCGACCACTCGTAGCTTTACGTAAACTGGATATAACTCAATTTTTCTCTACTACATAACACTGGGATAGATTTTAAGATTTGGAACATAAACAAAAGATTATAAATATTGAATCTAGTGAAGAGGAGTCCTTCGTGTTAGTTATATATGCATTCTCTGCTTGAAACTTAAAGTAAATATGTCTTTTATGATAGTAGAATTAGTTTTATAATAGCAAGATATTGTACCCGTAGTTATTAAGTAAATAACACTGGTGAACATGAAATATGAGAGAAGGTGATGAGCCCTGCCTGATGGGATCATTTACTATCACCAAATGCCCCTGTTCACCTAGTAGTAAGGGTGTACCTTAGCTATACATACCCATTTCTAATATTTAGTTTGGTTTTATTTTGAAATTAAATCTGGGTGAGACATAAAATAAAAATATGCTGCACAAATGATGTTAGGTAAGGAAAAGGGTAAAAATGTCAAAAATTTTATTCATTGAATACTTAAAGCTATAATTATGACTATATAGACTATTAAAAAGAGAGAGGGAAGTAGGGGTCCAAGACCTCTCCTGTTACACAACTTGGGTGTGGAACAAGTAATTATCAAAAAAGGCACCATGCCGGGAAGGCTATGTAGCAGTAAGGCAGTGAGGTGAGGCAGCTACTTATTTGAGAAATGTTTTATTTTATTTACCTTATAAGCTGAGGCAACTTATTTTATTTGAGGAATACTCAGCTGATTCCTCTACATTTAGCATGGAACAAATTTGTGTCCAAGACCTCTTCCTGTTACACAATTGGCTGTGTGTAACCAAACTAGAAGTGCTCTACAAATCAGGGACCCAGAATGTGGAATGACCTCCCGAATCATGTCAAAGGCTGTACCTCTCTCAACCAGTTTAAGAGTTAAACCAAGTACTGCCTAATTAACTCCATGTAACCTAACTTACCTCCTAAATGTCAACCCATGTCTTGCTATTTTTTAACAACGCTGTTCACCAACATGTGCAATTGCTGATTTATGCTATGTTAACCCCCCTTTTTTGTATTTTTATTCCTTCTTTCAACACAATTTATACTAATCCCGATTATTATTAAGTTTTAGTCTAAGTGTTTTTTTCCCCCCACACCTTGCCCGAAATGCTATGAGTATTAGTGGCTTTAGGTATTGTATGTACTAGCTCTGTCTATAAATCCAACATTATGTTTGTAAATCAACTGTATGCACTGTATGCAAAAGAAGGCACCAAGCTGGGAAGGCTATGTAGCAACATTGTGTAACAATAAACCAAATTTTTTTTAACAAATAATGCACCTGTATGGTAAACAAATCCTGTCAGCTGTAAAATATTGATGCAGTTATTTAAATGAAAAATATAATGAAGAAATATTACTGGTTTATTTTATCCTATCTTTTTGTACTGTACAGTATATCCAAGGAAGTGAAAAATTGAGACATAATGCACAATTTAATGAATGATTAGCATGGATTAGCAGTTCAAAAAAATATGACTATTACATATCAACATGAATCTTAATGATCCATGGTCAACATGATTTAATAAGATAATACAGTACTGTATTTGTAATAATACACAACTATAATTTAAAATCTTTATTACTGATTTTTTTTATTAATTAAGAAGATTAGGTATACACAGCAATGTGCTGCTACCCTATTCTATATGGAATATTACACAGTGTAGAACAAAACTAGCTATAAGTTTATCTAATACTCCCATCTCACAGGATGGTTAGACTACTGTACATGGAATCAATTTAGAAAATACCAGCCTCAATACAAAAATAATCAACTCTGACTAAACAACTTTTCTCAATTTTCACAAGAGGTAAGCACTTAATCATGGAAACATTATATTATAATTACTCTTACCAGTTTCTACAAGACTCCTCTCAAACATGTATTTTTAAACATGTTTAGGTATACACAGCAATGTGCTGCTTCCCTATTCTGTATAAAGGACCACACAGTGTAGATCAAAAACCAGCTACAAGCTCATGCAACATCCTCACCTCACAGGATGGCCAGTCATACATGGAATTAGGAGAAACAAAATACTTAATGCTGATCTATTATCCTCCACTGGCAAAATCTGGGTGCAGCACAGAATATCTTCCAATATTCCTGAGTGTATGAAGTAATTACAGAGCTCAAAATACCTCATACCATTTGGTATGAAGTCACTGATAACAGGGCAATCACAGATATAGTGTTGGAGAGTATGTTTCTCTCAAGTAGGACTGAAAAGAATGTTTTTTTCCACCAAGAGGCTATAAACCCATGGAACCGCCTACCCGCTGAAGCGTAAATGCCAAATTCCAGCTCAAAAATATCATTAAGACAATTGGCGGGCCCTTTACACAGCCGCCGCTTTCTGTCCTCTTCGAGGCCACTAGATAGTTAGTGGCCCTTGGGTAAATTCAGTAATATATACAATAATTGTCAGCGCATCTTCCGAGCAACAAGGACAGCTACACAGTATCTCTTAGAATTACGTAGGTAAACAACAAATGTAACATTTTTTTTACTACAATGGTCGGTGCTGGCTGTAGAAGTTGAAAAAACATTATTTTACATCGAAATATACTAATTTTATAAGAAAATTCGACGTAAATAGTAGGCAGTAGAGCTCCGATAAGCCAGCGCTAAATCTTCAATATGAAGAATGTTGCAAGAAACGAAACACAGTAGTGACCTCTATCGGCACGCGGTGAACCAACAAAATTTCTTCCTAAGTGTACCTTATTGAATTGCACTAAGCATCTTCTTAGGGCACACTTAGGACCTTCGTAGCAAACCCACTTACGAAGAAATACATGGAGCTTCCTGAATCTAGGTCCTGGATAAGATCCTCTATTGCAGCCTGGGCCACAATAAAGTTCAACTTTTCTTGAAGTCGCTGGTGGGAATGAATATGGAACCAAGCTATTTCCAAGGCAGCAACCACAAAACTAGCTGGTCATCTGTGATAAGTACAGATGAGCTGACTATTACCTACACCAGGAGGTTACAAGAGCCGCCGGCCGGCGAGAGCACACTCTACTTGTGATCCTGTGGTCCCGGGTTCGATCCCGGGCGCCGGCGAGAAACAATGGGCAGAGTTTCTTTCACCCTATGCCCTGTTACCTAGCAGTAAAATAGGTACCTGGGTGTTAGTCAGCTGTCAACGGGCTGCTTCCTGGGGTTGAAGCTTGGTCGAGGACCGGGCCGCGGACACTAAAGCCCCGAAATCATTTCAAGATAACCTCAAGATACACCGCTAGTGGTCGTCGCTGTGGAGGACGAAGACCATGAGAGCCACAGGAGCGTCCCCGAGTGACCTCCACAACATTGAGACGTGTTTTTAGAAGTCCTTGTTGCACAGAGAAGTCCAGTGCTTTCATATTTGATGACCTTCCTGCCAGTTTCCTGAAAGCAGACCCCAGAGACTTAGTAATAATGAGATGGATATAATAAAGCCACTTGTCAAACTGAGTAATCACACAAGTGACCGACCATGAAGAACGTGAGTGGCCCAAATTCAGGAATTTAGTGGACTACTCACACACTTGTTGAAGATCAACAACAGTTCCTTCGCAGGTGTACAGGAACACAGAAAAGCCTTCCCTGACAGCAACCAAGAAAGCCTCTCCGGAGAGGCATGAATTATCAATGGCAAGTAGTGATTCTGAATGTTTCGTAGTTTTATGTGCCTGTGTTCAGATTTACCCTCATAGACAGATGTTCAAGCTTAGCTGCCCCTGAAAATGATGAGAAATCCATTGTTACGGCCACTTTGGCCAGTAACCGGGGTTCTGGATGTTATAACATCTTTTATATAATCGAACCCAAGTCTGTAAGTAAGCTTTTCAAGAAACTGACTATTTCAAGCAGTAGTACATACATAAATAAAGAGGGGATAAGCAATACACAATTTGCTTCAATATATTCACACCTTCACCATTAAATAATACATAATAACTAGATTATACTACACTAAGGTACAACTGCCTCTTCATCAGGGAACAACACAACGACAGTGTCATCATGCACAAGTGAACCACATCCCAGGTACACGTTGTCCTCTGGCAAACACTAACGAGTTCACCTTCTACATGGACCCGTCAATTCACAACAGTATCACGATGTGTCTACAACCCCTTCCTTTGCTCTCCAGATACTCACTGGCAGAGGGCTTAAGCAACACTCTGACAGGGGTTCAAACAATCATATACAGGGTAGCAATACACTGGTAGAAGCCTCTAGCAGCTTGCTAGCAGCACTTCCAAATATACATATCACTGTCCAACCCGTCCTCGCAAATTCGTATAGTCAATATTGACTTATTAGTTACGTGCATAGGTGACATACTTAACATATAGTTTCCCTTGGAAAGCTTCATAGAAAACTATTATGTTAAGTATGTCACCTATGCACGTAACTAATAAGTCAATATTGACTATACGAATTTGCGAGGACGGGTTGCAACGTTTTCCTTAACCCATATTAGCCAATCCCGGGTACGTCGCTCTTCACCAATACTGCACATACCATCAGCTAATGCACACTGCTTGGATCGACCGCGGCTATTTAGCTTCTTGCAGGACCAAGCTAAGGGTTCGTGGACTGCCCGAGGTAAACTGCCTCCTCAGCTCATCACCTCCATATGTCACCTCTGTGAACAATAAAACGTCATTAACCAGAGGGACATTACACTGGGGGAGATAACCTAGAGATAACACTCGTTCACCGGGAACTTCACATTGTGATTTGAAGCCACAACCAAGATGTCACTGTCTTGATACGCCCCCACCAGAGGTCATCCCATCGACTTCCTCTTCGGACTGGGGCAGAAACTGGAGCCATTTGCGGATACCACACCACCACCAACAGATGGCGTTGCCTGGATAGTGCCCATACTAGGGGTGTTGGAGTGCAGACCCATAGATGGCGCGGACATTGCCACTCCCCCACACCGTCGATGGTGTTGATACAGTAACATCCAGGAAATCCACAGAAGTGTTATTTTGTCTATTGAAACAAATTGGGATGGAGAGGAAACCCATACAATGAAAAATCTATTTTACCCCATTTTAAACCACTCAAATTTGTGTGTGTATTGTGTATGTGTACGCACCTATTTGTAGTCACCTATTTGTGCTTGCGGGGGTTGAGCTTTGGCTCTTTGGTCCCGCCTCTCAACGTCAATCAACTGGTGAACAGATTCCTGAGCCTACTGGGCTCTGTCATATCTACATTAAAACTGTGTATGGAGTCAGCCTCCACCACATCACTCACTGCCTAATGCATTCCATCTGTTAACTACTCTGACACTGAAAAAGTTCTTTCTAATGTCCCTGTGGCTCATTTGGGTACTCAGTTTCCACCTGTGTCCCCTTGTTCGCGTACCACCCGTGTTAAATAGTTTATCCTTATCTATCCTGTCAATTTCAACTGAGAATTTTGTAGGTAGTGATCATGTCTCCTCTTACTCTTCTGTCTTCCAGAGTCGTGAGGTGCATTTCCCGCAGCCTTTCCTCGTAACTCATGCCTCTTCTTTCTGGGACTAGTCTAGTGGCATACCTCTGAAACTTTTTACAGCTTCGTCGTATGCTTAAAGGGAGGGCTCCATGCGGTGTGTGTTTTGTGTGTGTTGTGTGTGTGTGGTGGTGTGTTGGTGTGGGTGTGTGTATGTTGTGTGTGTGTGTGTGGTGTGTGTGTGTGTGTGTGTGTGTACTCACCTATTTGTACTCCCTATTGTACTCACCTATTTGTGCTTCCGGGGTTGAGCTTCGGCTCTTTGGTCCCGCCTCTCAACTGTAATCAATTGGTGTACAGGGTTCCTGAGCCTACTGGGCTCTATCATATCTACATTTAAAACTGTGTATGGAGTCAGCCTCCACATATCACTGCCTAATGCATTCCATCTGTTAACTACTGACACTGAAAAGTTCCTTCTTAAGTCCCTGTGGCTCATGTGGGTACTCAGTTTCCACCTGTGTCCCCTTGTTTGCGTCCCGCCAGTGTTGAATAGTTTATCCTTGTTTACCTGGTCGATTCCCCTGAGAATTTTGTAGGTTGTGATCATGTCCCCCCTTACTCTTCTGTGTTCCGCGTCGTAAGGGCATTTCCCGCAGCCTTTCCTTATAACTCATGCCTCTTTGTTCTGGGACTAGTCTAGTAGCATACCTTTGGACTTTTTCCAGCTTCGTCTTGTGCTTGACAAGGTCGGGCTCCATGCTGGGGCCGCATACTCCAGGATTGGTCTTACATATGTGGTGTACAAGATTCTGAATGATTCCTTACACAGGTTCCTGAACGCTGTTTGCTGATGTTAGCCAGCCTCGCATATGCCGCAGACGTTATTCTATTTATGTGGACTTCAGGAGACGGTTTGGTGTGATATCAACTCTATCTTTCTCTCTGTCTGTTTCATTAAGTACTTCATCTCCTA
>WNGS01007922.1:0-17895 GCA_020271785.1 Procambarus virginalis
TAGAGTATTGAAAGAATAATCAGGTTAAGACTGGTTACCACCTAGAGAACAATTAGGTATGTAAACAAACACCAATATGGGTTCAGGGAAAGGGAAACCATGCCTAACAAACCTTCTAGAATTCTATGATAACGTACCAAGAATAAGGGCAGACAGGGAAAGAGGGCAGATGCATATTTCTGGACTGCCAAAAAATCAGTTTTAGTATCATACAGGAGACTGCTATTCAAATATGAGAGGCAGGCAGGAGTAAGCGGAAAAGGCCCTAGAATGTGTAAGGAACTTTCTAACAGAAGGAGGCAGAGGGAAGGATACAGTAAGGGCGAGAAGTCGGACTGGCGAACAGTAACGAGTGGAGTACCTCAAGGATCGGCTGCTGGGACCAATTCTATTTTCAATGTACGTAAATAACATGTTTACAGGAGTAGAACCTACATGTCGATGTTCGCGATGACGCAAGTTCATGAGAAGAGTTGTGACAAATAAGGATTGTAGGATCCTCCAAGATGGACTTGAACAGGTTGCCAGAAGTCAGATAAATCGCTACTGGAGTTCAACATGAGAAATGTAAAGTTACGGAAATGGATTAGTTGACAGGAGACCATAGGGACAGTACACAATGAAGGGAAACTGCCTACCTGTGACGATTCGAGAAAGAGACCTGGGCATAGACGTAACACCTAAACTCCTGAGGCACATATAAATAGGATATCGACAGCAGCGTACTCTACATGGCAAAAGTTAGAACGTCATTCAGAAACCTAAGTGAGGAGGCTTTTACGGCGCTTACTGTTTACACTGTTCGCACTTGTGTTCCTCACGTGTGCAAAAAATGATGGTGATTTGATAAAATTGCTATGTCCAAGATTACCATCAGAGTGCTGGCGGGCTGATGAACAAAATAGCCTCGGTTACCATCCACTTTTGACCGGTCGTGGATGGTCGAGTGGATTAAGGTGTCTGTACATACCAGTTGCAATGCGCTCCTGGCAGTATGGGTTCGAGTCACTTCTGGGTTGTGAGTTTTTAGTTGCATATAGTCCTTGGGGGACCATTCAGGCTTGTTCGCATTTGTGTTCCTCACGTGTGCCCCAGAGAATGAGGTGATTTGACAAAATACTATACCCAAGATTACCATCAGAGTGCCGGCGGGCTGATGGCAAAATAGCCTCGGCTACCATCAGCCTTTTGACCGGTCCGTGATGGTCGAGTGGATTAAAGTGTGCCTGTACACACCAGTTGCAATGGTGCTCTTGGCAGTATGGGTTCTAGTCACTTCTGAGGTGTGAGTTTTCAGATATATATATATATATATATATATCATATATATATATATATATATATATATATATATATATATTATATATCTATATATTATATTATATATTATATATATATATATGTTTAGTATTATTATATATTATATATATATATATAATATACAATATTATATATCTATATCATATTATATATATTTCTAGTCTATATATATATTTATAATAGACTAGAAATAAAAAATGATTTTGGAGAATTGATTTTTCATTTACCGTCACCAGTAAAAAGAAACATAGGAAAAATCGAGAAAAATTCGGTTAGAATTATTAATCTTACTTTTCGGTCATATTTAATAACATATCTCTACAGGAAAGACTGCTACCCAATATACTAATATTAAAACGCACGACCCAGCAGCAAGGAATCAAGCCTTCCACGATAAAATATCGCCAAGATCGATTCGTAATCAGGTATACAAGGCAGAAAATGAAACCAAAGACAGTAAAACGCAACTACTTCATGCCACAAACGAATGGAGAAACAGCAACATCGACGAAAGTCTCCGCACCGCATCGAACAACACCTCGACATCCTCACAGACCGACATCACCTCAGCACGGAAACAAGGATTATCAAGAAGCTAACACATTATATGGAGGACCTATGGCAATTCCACGACGAAGAGACGGCTTCCTGAACCTTGCAGGAATCAACCTCACTGAGGACCAAGTCACTCTCCTAAATCTGGGTATAAACTGTCACGTTATGTCCAGACCAAGTGGTGGCCCGGAAAGTTGGAGTTGGAGATCCTGTTGGACGACATATTTGACCTCGAAGCACAAAAGAAGGTCACCACCAAAGACACTTACAAGCAGAACTTATTGCAGAAGGAGGAAAGAATCGAGGCAACTACAGGCACATACGGACCCCCGAGCTCAAAACGGCAGCTAAGAGCTTTTCGTGAGAACAAGGAGATAGTTGTCAGGAGAGGCGACAAGTCGCCAATATAGTCATCCCTTAGAAAGACGAATATCTGGCGAAATGAACCTCATACTCTCTGACCAAACTAAATTCCAAAAAGGGTAACGAAGGACACTACAGCCGAATTGAAAACAAAGGTCAACAAGTTGATTGAAACTGTGAATGCCAAGAAATCCGGACTCCACCTGCCAAAGAATATTGGGGAATATAAACATGGATATGCGTATGGAAATGTCAAGACGCATAAGCCTGGAAACCCACTTCGGCCAATTATCTGCCAGATACCCACACCCACGTACAGACTGGCGAAACGACTCAACGGCTTACTGACTCCTTATGTCCTGTGCAACTTCAGCCTGAAATCCCCGAAGGAATTTGTTGACTTACTGCGGGGAACACGGGCCACAGGGATAAGAACCTCGTTGGACGTAGAATCATTGTTCACCAACGTACCTGTGGATGAAACAATCAGGATGATAGTGGACCAAGTGTATCGAGACCCGGCCTGTACTCCTCTTGACATGCCAGAAAATATCCTGAGGAAACTACTCCAAGCTTGTACTAAGGAGGCACCCTTCTTGAGCCCGGATGGGCACATGTATAAGCAAGTAGATGGGGTCGCCATGGGTTCTCCCCTAGGCGTCCTGTTTGCAAACTTCTACATGGGTACTATCGAGGAAAAAGTCTTAGTCGACTTGAACTTGAATCCGGCCATATACTGCAGGTATGTTGACGACATTTTTACACAGGTACCTGATGTCAGACATCTGCAGGAGCTGAAAGAGACGTTTGAGCAGAGTTCTGTGTTGCGTTTCACTTACGAGATGGAGAAGGATGGGAAGCTACCCTTTCTAGATGTAACAGTCATGGAAAGGAGCAGAGGTTTCCACACTGCAGTCTACACTAAGGAAACAAACATAGGAATGTGCCTAAATGCCAACAGTGACTGCCCAGACAGGTACAAGAGGAGTGTTGTTAACGCTTATGTCGACCGTGCTCTCAGCCACAGCTCAGAATGGAAGCAAGTCGACGAAGAACTCTATAGGGTAAGGCAGGTCCTAGTCAACAACAGCTTCTCCAATGGTTTCATTGAAGACATCATAAGAAGGAAAGTAAAATGTCATGCAACCTCTGAAGAGACAACTAATGCAACACCTATACCCCTTATTAGACTATTTTACACGAACTTCTTCTCCACAGCTCATAAAACGGAGGAAAGGGTCCTGAAAGATATTGTTAATAGAAATGTTATCCCTACAGACAAAAATCAGAAGATACAACTAACGATTTACTATAAAACCAAAAAAACAGCCAGCCTACTAATGAGAAACTCTCCAGACACGGAGCAGAACGCTCTAAAAGAGACAAACGTCGTCTATTTCTATTAACATTTCTATTAACAATATCTTTCAGGACCCTTTCCTCCGTTTTATGAGCTGTGGAGAAGAAGTTCCTGTAAAATAGTCTAATAGGGGGTATAGGTGTTGTATTAGTTGTCTCTTCAGAGGTTGCATGGCGTTTCACTTTCCTTCTTATGATGTCTTCAATGAAACCATTGGAGAAGCCGTTGTTGACTAGGACCTGCCTTACCCTACAGAGTTCTTCGTCGACTTGCTTCCATTCAGAGCTGTGGCTGAGAGCACGGTCGACATAAGCGTTAACAACACTCCTCTTGTACCTGTCTGGGCAGTCACTGTTGGCATTTAGGCACATTCCTATGTTTGTTTCCTTAGTGTAGACTGCAGTGTGGAAACCTCTGCTCCTTTCCATGACTGTTACATCTAGAAAGGGTAGCTTCCCATCCTTCTCCATCTCGTAAGTGAAACGCAACACAGAACTCTGCTCAAACGTCTCTTTCAGCTCCTGCAGATGTCTGACATCAGGTACCTGTGTAAAAATGTCGTCAACATACCTGCAGTATATGGCCGGTTTCAAGTTCAAGTCGACTAAGACTTTTTTCTCGATAGTACCCATGTAGAAGTTCGCAAACAGGACACCTAGGGGAGAACCCATGGCGACCCCATCTACTTGCTTATACATGTGCCCATCCGGGCTCAAGAAGGGTGCCTCCTTAGTACAAGCTTGGAGTAGTTTCCTCAGGATATTTTCTGGTATGTCAAGAGGAGTACAGGCCGGATCACGATACACTCGGTCCATTATCATCCCGATTGTTACATCCACAGGTACGTTGGTAAACAGTGATTCTACGTCCAACGAGGCTCTTATCCCTGTGGCCTGTGTTCTCCGCAGTAAGTCAACAAATTCCTTCGGGGACTTCAGGCTGAAGGCGCAAGGGACATAAGGAGTCAGTAAGCCATTGAGTCGTTTCGCCAGTCTGTACGTGGGTGTGGGTATCTGGCCGATGATTGGCCGAAGTGGGTTTCCAGGCTTATGTGTCTTGACATTTCCAAAAAATGTCTATATATATATATATATATATATATATATATATATATATATATATATATATATATATATATATATATAACTTATGCTAACAGGTGGTGTGTGTGTGTGTGTGCACAGTTGCAGTGACCATTGCCGTGGGTGGATGATATGATATAATGTTAACATTCAGAATAACCTTGAGTTGTAAGGTTGTAAGGAGGAAATTATTCAATGTAATATAACGTGTGTTTGTCTTATAAATATAACTGTTTGTCATCTCTCTACTCAGCCGTTTCTCTACTCCTTGAATTTCTCTTGACACAACTAGAAGCATCTTCCCCTAGACAGTTCATAAGCGAGTATTAAGACCAGAGTCGCAGTTGAAGACATATGGAGACCTGAGTAGTAGAGATTACAACACTGGTTACATCTTAGGTACAAGGCTACTTGTCACAGGTTGTAGCGTTCTTCCAGCTCTTCAGATGGCGGTCAGGAACCATGGATGCAGTGTGCATTTCCTTCATATTGCCACACTAAAGAGCTGAAAGAGGAAACTGGCGGCTCTTGGATCACTAGTTGTTTCAATTAGCTTAGAACCCAGCTCCTTCAAAAAACTAACAGTACTTTTACCCCAGGCACCAAGTGTCTCTGAGGCAATAGGGACAGAACTGAAGTGGTGATCAAGATCTATGTATTTAAGAAACTTAGCTGCTTCCCGGTGAGTGGCAGCGCCGCCTGTTTGTGCAACATAAAAGTTCCCATAGGAGTTGGTTAAAGTTGAAACGCAACTTTCTACCATTCTTCCAGGGGTTACCCGTGATCCAGTCTGGACGATCGACAGGCTCGTCAGAGTTGCGGGGCATTAGATAATGGGGTTCTCTCTTTGCTGAACAACTAGCTGTGGTAGAAGTAGGCATCCATCAGTCTCTGTGGTAAGGCTCCTCTTAATAATGTAATTTACCTCGCTGTATCGTGCATGCCATTTTCCTGTGCTTTGGCAGAGAAGGCCATGCCGGCCGTACCTGTCGGCCACTGCCTCGCCGCAAATACATCTGTATTCGGTGTGGATTGGAGCAGCGAGGCGAAGAGCCACAGCAGTTCGGAGGGCCTACTTTGTGAGATGCATGCCAGTTGTTGACATTAGGGTTGTTAATAGGAAATCATCTGTATGGGGAGCTGCTACACGTTCTAAGTCGAGCAGTGTTTTGTGGTGGTGTTGCAGCTTCTAGGCAGAGCTGTCTTACTGTGTGGTCCCGACGGGCCCTTGCCGCACACTTATATAATATACCCCTACAGCCTGATGTGGGTCTAAATACTAAATATTTAAGATATATATTTCCAGGTGAATAACCCTTTCAGCAGAAATGAAACGTAATGTTATGAGTGGAGCAGAGAAGATGAAGAGAGCTGTAGAGGAGAAGGAGAAAATAGGAAAACTTCCAAAATTAACAGCGTGGTTCAACACAGGTGCAACGACAGCCACTCATACCATTCCTTCATATATAGCATCCATATCAGCATCCACTCCTGCAGTGTCAGCCACTAGTACTGTCCCTGCAGATATAGCATCCGTATCAGCATCCACTCCTGCAGTGTCAGCCACTAGTACTGTTCCTGCAGATATAGCATCCGTATCAGCATCCACTCCTGCAGTGTCAGCCACTAGTACTGTTCCTGCAGATATAGCATCCATATCAGCATCCACTCCTGCAGTGTCAGCCACTAGTACTGTTCCTGCAGATATAGCATCCATATCAGCATCCACTCCTGCAGTGTCAGCCACTAGTACTGTTCCTGCAGATATAGCATTCACATCAGCATCCATTCCTGTTACCAATCATCTAGTTTCAGCAGACAAACCATCAATGCCTGTCACTGCTGCTGCTGACATTTTACAAAAGAAAATACCCAAATATGTAACAGTAATGAGTTTGCAATCCAAGAGACAGATCCGGGGCTGTACAACATTAATGATTAGAACACAATAGATTACTGAAGTCGTAGTGGGCCCTCGTCATGTCAGAATCAGGATCATGTCATGATTCAGGATCATGTCATCATGTCAATCGTCATGTCAGAAACCTTTCAAAGTCACTCAGAGTGTATAAAACAGCTGGAGCAGAGAATATGATGGCAAGGTATATACCAAACAATGTGTTCAAACGTGAACTGCAGAATGGCGAGTATGTAAAACAGTATACACAGACATAAGTGTAAGTCAGCATATTTGATAAGGCATAAAGCATAGATTCATTATTACTTTAGCAACATCGCTCAGAGCAGGAATATTAGCATAAAGTGTTGACACGTGTGGATTCTGTAATTCCTTTCTTGCCTCTAGAGGTTTGCTATTTCGTGGAGAAAATCAAATTATGGGTTCAGCAAAAAATGGCAACTATTTAGGTATACTGGAGCTGCTGAGTGAATTTGACCCGTTCTTGGAAGAACATCTCAAAATGTATGGAAATTCCAGGAAAAGAGAATCCGTCATATTTATCTGCAATTATTTGTGATAAATTTATTGAATTAATGAGACAATAGGTTCTTTTTACTATTCTTGAAGAAGTAAAAAAAGTTAAAGTATTACTTAATAAGTGTAGATTCCACTCCAGACATCTCACACACAGAGCAACTGATATTTACTGTCCGGTACATTAAAGGCTGTGAGCCTGTGGAAGGTTTCTTGATGTTCATCCCCATATTTTCTCATGGAGCAAAGGATCTAACAGACACTGTCGTTGATTTTCTTAATGAGAACAAAATTCCACTATCAAACTGTCGTTGTCAGTCATGCGATAATGCCTCAAATATGACTGGACAATATACTGGATTGCAAGCACGGATTCAGTAATGAGTGTGCCATCTGTGTCCCCTGTGCTGGACACAAACTGAACTTGGTGGGAGTAAAAGCAGCAGTGTTGTCTACAGATTGTCAAATTCTTTGGCCCTGTTCAGCACCTATATTCATTTTTTGCTGGAGCTACTCATCGCTGGAATGTATTGACATCATCTTTAGGAAAATATTTTGTGGTCAAGCAGTAATGACACTCGATGGTCAGCACATTTTGATGCTGTTCATGCTCTGTATGGGGAGTTTCCAGAAATAAAACATGTACTGGATTCTCTATTAGGTGACAATGAACAGCAAGTGAATACAAGGCGAGAGGCAGGACGACTGAGTAAAAAGAAATTGAAAACCTGGAAACAATCTTTCTCACAATTCTTTGGAATGACATGCTAGAAAGAATGAACAAAACAAACACAAGTCTGAAATCAAATGATGTGAACATCCTCGTTGCCACGAAACTTCTTGAGTCTATGAAAATTATCTCCATGAAACTAGAGTTAAATTTAGTGAATAGAATTCAAAGCCAGGAGCATGTGTGGTTACACACCTAGAAACAAATTAAGTATGTAAACAAACACCAATATGGGTTCAGGGAACGGAAACCATGCCTAACAAACCTTCTAGAATTCTATATAACGTACCAAGAATAAGGCAGACAGGGAAAGATGGGCAGATGCATATTTCTGGACTGCCAAAAAATCAGTTTTAGTATCATACAGGAGACTGCTATTCAAATATGAGAGGCAGGCAGGAGTAAGCGGAAAGGCCCTAGAATGTGTAAGGAACTTTCTAACAGAAAGGAGGCAGAGAGTTACAGTAAGGGCGAGAAGTCGGACTGGCGAACAGTAACGAGTGGAGTACCTCAAGGATCGGCTGCTGGGACCAATTCTATTTTCAATGTACGTAAATAACATGTTTACAGGAGTAGAATCCTACATGTCGATGTTCGCGATACGCAAAGTTCATGAGAAGAGTTGTGACAAATAAGGATTGTAGGATCCTCCAAGATGACTTGAACAGGTTGCAGAGATGTCAGATAAATCGCTACTGGAGTTCAACATGAGAAATGTAAAGTTACGGAAATGGATTAGTTGACAGGAGACCATAGGGACAGTACACAATGAAGGGAAACTGCCTACCTGTGACGATTCGAGAAAGAGACCTGGGCATAGACGTAACACCTAACTCCTGAGGCACATATAAATAGGATCGACAGCAGCGTACTCTACACTGGCAAAAGTTAGAAATCATTCAGAAACCTAAGTGAGGAGGCTTTTACGGCGCTTTACACTGTTCGCACTGTGTTCCTCACGTGTGCAACAAAAATGTGGTGATTTGATAAAATACCATGTCCAGATTACCATCAGAGTGCTGGCGGGCTGATGAACAAAATAGCCTCGGTTACCATCCACTTTTGTCCGGTCGTGATGGTCGAGTGGATTAAGGTGTTCTGTACAACCAGTTGCCAATGCGCTCCTGGCAGTATGGGTTCGAGTCACTTCTGGTGTGAGTTTTTAGTTGCATATAGTCCTGGGGGCCATTCAGGCTTGTTCGCATTTGTGTTCCTCACGGTGCCCCAGAGATGGAGTGATTTGACAAAATCTATACCCAAGATTACCATCAGAGTGCCGGCGGGCTGATGGCAAAATAGCCTCGGCTACCATCAGCTTTTGACGGTCGTGATGGTCGAGTGGATTAAAGTGTCCTGTACACACCAGTTGCAATGTGCTCTTGGCAGTATGGGTTCTAGTCACTTCTGAGGTGTGAGTTTTCAAGATATATATTACTATATATATTATATATATATATATATATATATTATATATATATATATATATATATATATTATCATATATATATATATATCATAATATATGATATTTTAGTCTATATATATATATAGACTAGAAATAAAAAATGAATTTTGGAGAATTGATTTTTCATTTACGTCACCAGTAAAAAGAAACATCAGGAAAATCGAGAAAATTCGTGTTAGAATTATTAATCTTCTTTTCGGTCATATTATATAACATATCTCTACAGGAAAGACTGCTACCAAATATACTAATATTAAACGCACGACCCAGCAGCAAGGAATCAAGCCTTCCGATAAAATATCGCCAAGACTCTGATTCGTAATCAGGTATACAAGGTCAGAAATGAAATCAAAGACAGTAAAACGCAACTCTTCATGCCACAAACGAATGGAGAAACAGCAACATCGACGAAAGTCTCCGACCCCATCGAACAACACCTCGACATTCCTCACAGACCGACATCACCTCAGCACGGAAACAAGGATTATCAAGAAGCTAACACATTATATGGAGACCTATGGCAATTCCACGACGAAGAGACGGCTTCCTGAACCTTGCAGGAATCAACCTCACTGAGGACCAAGTCACACTCCTAAATCTGGGTATAAACTGTCCGTTATGTCCAGACCAGGTGGTTGGCCCGGAAAGTGAGCTGGAGATCCTGTTGGACGACATATTGACCTCGAAGCACAAAAGAAGGTCACCACCAAAGCACATACAAGCAGAACTTATTGCAGAAGGAGGAAAGAATCGCAGGCAACTACAGAAGCACCATACGACCCCCGAGCTCAAAACGGCAGCTAAGAGCTTTCGTGAGAACAGGATATAGTTGTCAGGAGAGGCGAACAGTCGCCAATATAGTCTCCTTAAGAAAGACGAATATCTGGCGAAATGAACCTCATACTCTCTGACCAAACTAAATTCCAAAGGGTAACGAAGGACACTACAGCCGAATTGAAAACAAAGGTCAACCAGTTGATTGAAACTGTGAATGCCAAGAAATCCGGACTCCACCTGCCAAAGAATATGGGAATATAAACATGGATATGCGTATGGAAATGTCAAGACGCATAAGCCTGGAAACCCACTTCGGCCAATCATCAGACCAGATACCCACACCCACGTACAGACTGGCGAAACGACTCAACGGCTTACTGACTTTTAGTCCTGTGCAACTTCACCTGAAATCCCCGAAGGAATTTGTTGACTTACTGCGGGGAACACGGGCCAAGGGATAAGACCTCGTTTGGACGTAGAATTATTGTCACCAACGTACCTGTGGATGAAACACAGGATGATAGGGACCAAGTGTATCGAGACCCGGCCTGTACTCCTCTTGACATGCCAGAAAATATCCTGAGGAAACTCTCCAAGCTTGTTACTAAGGAGCACCCTTCTTGAGCCGGAGGGCACATGATAAGCAAGAGATGGGTCGCCATGGGTTCTCCCTAGGCGTCCTGTTGCAAACTCTACATGGGTATATCGAGGGAAAGTCTTAGTCGACTTGAACTTGAATCCTGGCCATATCTGCAGGTATGTTGACGACATTTTTACACAGGTACCTGTGTCAGACATCTGCAGGAGCTGAAGGAGGCGTTGAGAGCAATTCTGTGTTGCGTTTCACTTACGAGATGGAGGGATGGGAAGCTGCCCTTTCTGACGTAACAGTCATGGAAAGGAGCGGAGGTTTCCACACTGCAGTCTACACTAAGGAAACAAACATAGGATGTGCCTAAATGCCAACAGTGACGCCCAGATAGGTACAAGAGGAGTGTTGTTAACGCTTATGTCGACCGTGCTCTCAGCCACAGCTCAGAATGGAAGCAAGTCGACGAAGAACTCTTAGGGTAAGGCAGGTCCTAGTCAACAACAGCTTCTCCAATGGTTTCATTGAAGACATCATAAGAAGGAAAGTAAAATGTCATGCAACCTCTGAGAGACAACTTAACAACACCTATACCCCTTATTAGACTATTTTACACGAACTTCTTCTCCACAGCTCATAAACGGAGGAAAGGGTCCTGAAAGATATTGTTAATAGAAACTGTTATCCCTACAGACAAGAAATCAGAAGATACAATAACGATTTACTATAAAACCAAAAAAACAGCCAGCCTACTAATGAGAAACTCTCCAGACACGGAGCAGAACGCTCTAAAAGAGACAAACGTCGTCTATTTCTATTAACATTTCTATTAACAATATCTTTCAGGACCCTTTCCTCCGTTTTATGAGCTGTGGAGAAGAAGTTCCTGTAAAATAGTCTAATAGGGGGTATAGGTGTTGTATTAGTTGTCTCTTCAGAGGTTGCATGGCGTTTCACTTTCCTTCTTATGATGTCTTCAATGATCCATTGGAGAAGCCGTTGTTGGACTAGGACCTGCCTTACCCTACAGAGTTCTTCGTCGACTTGCTTCCATTCGAGCTGTGGCTGAGAGCACGTCGACATAAGCGTTAACAACACTCCTCTTGTACCTGTCTGGGCAGTCACTGTTGGCATTAGGCACTCCTATGTTTGTTTCCTTAGTGTGACTGCAGTGTGGAAACCTCTGGTCCTTTCCATGACTGTTACATCTAGAAAGGGTAGCTTCCCATCCTTCTCCATCTCGTAAGTGAAACGCAACACAGAACTCTGCTCAAACGTCTCTTTCAGCTCCTGCAGATGTCTGACATCAGGTACCTGTGTAAAATGTCGTCAACATACCTGCAGTATATGGCCGGTTTCAAGTTCAAGTCGACTAAGACTTTTTTCTCGATAGTACCCAGTAGAAGTTGCAAACAGGACACCTAGGGGAGAACCATGGCGACCCCATCTACTTGCTTATACATGTGCCCATCCGGGCTCAAGAAGGGTGCCTCCTTAGTACAAGCTTGGAGTAGTTTCCTCAGGATATTTTCTGGTATGTCAAGAGGAGTACAGGCCGGATCACGAACACTCGTCCATTATCATCCCGATTGTACATCCACAGGTACGTTGGTAAACAGTGATTCTACGTCCAACAGCTCTATCCCTGTGGCCTGTGTTCTCCGCAGTAAGTCAACAAATTCCTTCGGGGACTTCAGGCTGAAGGCGCAAGGGACATAAGGAGTCAGTAAGCCTTGAGTCGTTTCGCCAGTCTGTACGTGGGTGTGTATCTGGCTGATGATTGGCCGAAGTGGGTTTCCAGGCTTATGTGTCTTGACATTTCCAAAAAATGTCTATATATATATATATATATATATATATATATATATATATATATATATATATAATAACTTAAAAAGCTAACAGGTGTGGTGTGTGTGTGTGTGTGCACAGTTGCAGTGACCATTGCCGTGGGTGGATGATATGATATAATGTTAACATTCAGAATAACCTTGAGTTGTAAGGTTGTAAGGAGGAAATTATTCAATGTAATATAACGTGTGTTTGTCTTATAAATATAACTGTTTGTCATCTCTCTACTCAGCCGTTTCTCTACTCCTTGAATTTCTCTTGACACAACTAGAAGCATCTTCCCCTAGACAGTTCATAAGCGAGTATTAAGACCAGAGTCGCAGTTGAAGACATATGGAGAGCTGAGTAGTAGAGATTACAACACTGGTTACATCTTAGGTACAAGGCTACTTGTCACAGGTTGTAGCGTTCTTCCAGCTCTTCAGATGGCGGTCAGGAACCATGGATGCAGTGTGCATTTCCTTCATATTGCCACACTAAAGAGCTGAAAGAGGAAACTGGCGGCTCTTGGATCACTAGTTGTTTCAATTAGCTTAGAACCCAGCTCCTTCAAAAAACTAACAGTACTTTTACCCCAGGCACCAAGTGTCTCTGAGGCAATAGGGACAGAACTGAAGTGGTGATCAAGATCTATGTATTTAAGAAACTTAGCTGCTTCCCGGTGAGTGGCAGCGCCGCCTGTTTGTGCAACATAAAAGTTCCCATAGGAGTTGGTTAAAGTTGAAACGCAACTTTCTACCATTCTTCCAGGGGTTCACCGTGATCCAGTCTGGACGACGACAGGCTCGTCAGAGTTGCGGGGCATTAGATAATGGGGTTCTCACATCTCTCTCCACGCTCCCCCCCCCCCACACTCCACACACGTTCACACACACACTTGCACACGTTCACACACACACTTACACACGCTCACACACACTTACACACGCTCACACACGCTCACACACAGCAACGATAACGACAGCAGCGTACTCTACACTGGCAAAAGTTAGAACATCATTCAGAAACCTAAGTAAGGAGGCATTTAGGGTGCTTTACACTGCCTACGTGAGGCCAGTCTTAGAGTATGCCGCCTCATCATGGAGTCCCCATCTGAAGAAACATATAATGAAACTGGAAAAGGTTCAGAGGTTTGCAACGAGACTCGTCCCAGAGCTACGAGGGATGGGTTATGAGGAGCGCCTGAGGGAACTGTGCCTTACGACACTAGAAAGAAGAAGGGAGAGGGGGGACATGATAGGAACGTATAAAATACTCAGAGGGATTGACAGAGTGGACATAGACGAAATGTTCACACGGAATAGTAACAGAAGAAGGGAGAGGGGGGACATGATAGGAACGTATAAAATACTCAGAGGGATTGACAGAGTGAACATAGACAAAATGTTCACACGGAATAGTAACAGAACGAGGGGACATGGATGGAAGTTGGAAACTCAGATGAGTCAGAGAGATGTTAGGAAGTTTTCTTTTAGCGTGAGAGTAGTGGGAAAATGGAATGCACTCAAGGAACAGGTTGTGGAAGCAAATACTATTCATAATTTTAAAACCAGGTATGATAGGGAAATGGGACAGGAGTCATTGCTGTAAACAACTGATGCTCGAAAGGCGGGATCCAAGAGTCAATGCTCGATCCTGCAGACACATATAGGTGAGTACATATAGATGAGTACACACTCACAGCCGCCATCCATACCATGACACCCAGCACTCTATATGCATGGAGTGTCACACAGCCCACAGCCTGGCTCCCGTGGTCCATGTGGCACACCTCACCAGTCCTCACTCGACATGTGTTCAAATGTACAGCTGTGTATACACACACCCGTGCACACGCATTGCGTGTACTAACCTAGGTGTGCTTGCGGGGGTTGAGCTTCGCCTCTTTGGTTCCGCCTCTCAACTGTCAATCAACTGATGTACAGATTCCTGAACCTACTGGACTCTATCATATCTACATTTGAAACTGAGTATGGAGTCAGCCTCCACCACATCACTTCTTCGTGCATTCCATTTTCTAACTACTCTGACACTGAAATAGTTCTTTCTAATGTCTCTGTGGCTCCTGTTCCACCTGTGTCCCTTACTGCGTATACCACCTGTGTTAAATAATCCCTCCTGGTCTACCCTGTCAATTCCTCTGAGAATTTTATATGCGGTGATCATGCCTCCCAGAGCTCTTCTGTCTTGCAGCTACGTGAAGTGTATTTCATGCAACCTTTCCTCGTAACTCATGCCTCTTAGTTATGGAACTAGCCTAGTGGCATATCTCTGAAATTTTCCCAGCTTAGCTTTGTGCTTGACAATGTACGGGCTCCAGCTGGGTCCGCATACTTCGTGTGTGTTCGCAGTGCGGGTCACATAATACCTCTAGGAGCCAGTGACCATTGTGTCCTAGTCTTTGACTACATGATGAAACTTTAAATTGTTACCATGGGACAAGAGGACTGGGAAAGGAGAGTTGACTACAGGAAAGGGGGTCTACAGGAGTATAAGGGACTGTCTGGGAGAAATGCAGTGGGAGGAAGAAATTAGAAAAGATAGTCCAAGATATGATGGATATTGTCATATGGAAATGTAAGGAGGCCAAAGAGAGATTTATATAAACAGTGAAGGAAAAAAGTTGGAGAGAATATAATAACCCATGGTTTAATAGACAGTGTCAGGAAGCAAAAATTAGAAGCAGGAGGGCGTGGTGGAAGTACAGAAGACAAAGGACAGAGGACAACAGGATTAGATACAACAGAGCTAGGAACGATTACATTAACATAAGAAGAGTATCGGAAAGAACGATATTGCGATCAAAGCGAGAAAGCAACCAAAATTACTACATAGCCATATAAGAAGGAAAATATCGGTGAACGACCAAGTGACAAGACTAAGGAAAACAGAAGGGGCATATACAGTCAGTGATAAGGAAATCTGCGAGGCACTGAATGCCAGTTTTCATGGAGTGTTCACAACCAAGCCTGAGCAGCTCCCATTGTTAGAAGAGATTACCCTAGATGAAAGACTATCAGATAGAGAGGTGACAGCAGAGGAGGTAATGAAACAGTTGACAACGCTGGATGCAACTAAAGCAGTTGGACCAGACAAAGTATCACCGTGGATACTAAAAGAAGCAGCGCAGGCCCTCGGCGGGCCTCTTGCAAGGATCTATAATGAGCCACTTATGATGGGAGAATTGCCCTGTTGCTGGAAGAAGGCAAAAGTGGTACAAATTTTCAAAAAAGGAGGTATGTAGGAGGCACTTAACTACAGACCTGTATCACTGACAAGCATTCCCTGTAGAGTACTTGAAAGAATAATCAGGTTAAGACTGGTTACACACCTAGAGAACATTAAGTATGTAAACAAACACCAATATGGGTTCAGGGAAGGGAAACCATGCCTAACAAACCTTCTAGAATTCTATGATAACGTACCAAGAATAAGGCAGACAGGGAAAGATGGGCAGACTGCATATTTCTGGACTGCCAAAAAATCAGTTTTAGTATCATACAGGAGACTGCTATTCAAATATGAGAGGCAGGCAGGAGTAAGCGGAAAGGCCCTAGAATGTGTAAGGAACTTTCTAACAGAAAGGAGGCAGAGAGTTACAGTAAGGGGCGAGAAGTCGGACTGGCGAACAGTAACGAGTGGAGTACCTCAAGGATCGGTGCTGGGACCAATTCTATTTTTTAATGTACGTAAATAACATGTTTACAGGAGTAGAATCCTACATGTCGATGTTCGCGGATGACGCAAAGTTCATGAGAAGAGTTGTGACAAATAAGGATTGTAGGATCCTCCAAGATGACTTGAACAGGTTGCAGAGATAGTCAGATAAATCGCTACTGGAGTTCAACATGAGAAAATGTAAAGTTACGGAAATGGGATTAGTTGACAGGAGACCATAGGGACAGTACACAATGAAGGGAAACTGCCTACCTGTGACGATTCGAGAAAGAGACCTGGGCATAGACGTAACACCTAACTCCTGAGGCACATATAAATAGGATATCGACAGCAGCGTACTCTACACTGGCAAAAGTTAGAACGTCATTCAGAAACCTAAGTGAGGAGGCTTTTACGGCGCTTTACACTGTTCGCACTTGTGTTCCTCACGTGTGCAACAAAGAATGTGGTGATTTGATAAAATACCATGTCCAAGATTACCATCAGAGTGCTGGCGGGCTGATGAACAAAATAGCCTCGGTTACCATCAGCTTTTGACCGGTCGTGATGGTCGAGTGGATTAAGGTGTCCTGTACACACCAGTTGCAATGCGCTCCTGGCAGTATGGGTTCGAGTCACTTCTGGGTTGTGAGTTTTTAGTTGCATATAGTCCTGGGGGCCATTCAGGCTTGTTCGCATTTGTGTTCCTCACGTGTGCCCCAGAGAATGAGGTGATTTGACAAAATACTATACCCAAGATTACCATCAGAGTGCCGGCGGGCTGATGGGCAAAATAGCCTCGGCTACCATCAGCTTTTGAACGGTCGTGATGGTCGAGTGGATTAAAGTGTCCTGTACACACCAGTTGCAATGTGCTCTTGGCAGTATGGGTTCTAGTCACTTCTGAGGTGTGAGTTTTCAGATATATATATATATATATATATATATATATATATATATATATATATATATATATATATATATATATATATATATTATATATATCATATATATATATTTCTAGTCTATATATATATATAGACTAGAAATAAAAAATGAATTTTGGAGAATTGATTTTTCATTTACGTCACCAGTAAAAAGAAACATAAGGAAAATCGAGAAAATTCGTGTTAGAATTATAATCTTACTTTTTCGGTCATATTTAATAACATATCTCTACAGGAAAGACTGCTACCAAAATATACTAATATTAAAACGCACGACCCAGCAGCAAGGAATCAAGCCTTCACGATAAAATATCGCCAAGATCTGATTCGTAATCAGATATACAAGGCAGAAAATGAAACCAAAGACAGTAAAACGCAACTACTTCATGCCACAAACGAATGGAGAAACAGCAACATCGACGAAAGTCTCCGCACCAGCATCGAACAACACCTCGACATTCTCACAGACCGACATCACCTCAGCACGGAAACAAGGATTATCAAGAAGCTAACAACATTATATGGAGGACCTATGGCAATTCCACGACGAAGAGACGGCTTCCTGAACCTTGCAGGAATCAACCTCACTGAGGACCAAGTCACTCTCCTAAATCTGGGTATAAACTGTCACGTTATGTCCAGACCAAGTGCGTTGGCCCGGAAAGTGGAGTTGGAGATCCTGTTGGACGACATATTTGACCTCGAAGCACAAAGAAGGTCACCACCAAAGAACACCTTACAAGCAGAACTTATTGCAGAAGGAGG